>JAODAL010014621.1:0-86803 GCA_025379985.1 Phyllomedusa bahiana
TTTAATTTATTTTGAACCTTGGGGGGGGGGAGGGCCCCCAATTATATTTGGCAGAACCTCCACTTTAGGTCCCACTACCCCGGAGGCTAGGGATTTCTCAGCAGTACTGGCTATCATCTTTTTTTCAGCCCGTTTGAGAGACATTGGTATTGGGGCAGTCTAAACAGCAGGGGGCCCCAAAATAGAGGGGTTACATTTTGTTTGGGGCTCCTGAAAGAACTTAGGGGTGACCATGGTACATTTTCCCTTTTCCATGTTTTTAAATTAATTATGTTGTTAGAGTACAAATTTTAAGGGTGGGCAACCCGTTAAGGTAAACCCCCTTAAATCTAAATAAATTAAGTAATACATTGTACACAAAATATCAAATAGGGAGTATTTATAAATTTATGCTTTTTTTATCTTTTTTCCCGTTGTATTACAAATTTTAAACATGTTTTCACTTCCCAATAACAAACCTAAAAAAACATTTGGGAAAAAGATAGTGGTTATTAGTTGATTTCCCCAAAGGGCACGGTTTGAAATCGTTGCGTGAAGATTTCCCAAGAAAAGGAAAAACGTTCTGCAGTCACAGTAGTGGTTATAGCAGGGGGGCCCCAACTCCAGTCCCCCAAGACCCCCCAACAGGTCATGTTTCAGGGGTATCCCAAAAATGCAAGAAAAAATATTTCCCTTTTGCAAAGGGAAAACCAGAAAAATGAATGTTTGGGTTTGAGGGGCTGGAGGGGGGACCCTAGGTCTATAGGCCCCCCAAAAATATTGCAAACTGCATGATGGAGGCCCCGGGACTGGGAAAACTATGAAATGAAGTCCGTCCATTATTCAAAGCCAAGAGTGGGGTTAACAGGGGGAAAAAAAAAGAGTCAACAAGTCAGCTCATCACAAAGGCATTAGTTCGGCAGACAAAATGGCTTTGGGGAGGCTCATAGCGCGTGATAGTGAGACACAGGTCCATGCAACCCAGCAAGGTCTCGGTTATGGCCCAAAAAAAGGTGAAGAATCATAATCTCATCATAAGAATCAATCTCATCATAAGAGGCATTGGCTTGAAGTTGCAAAAATGTATAAAAAGGGGAAAATTGGAAACAGGTCATTTGGAGTGATGAGATAAAAGTCAATAGACCCTTTGGGGGGCAAAAGGGGTTTGGAAAAAATCAAGGGGAAAAGAGGGTAATGAGAAATTGAAGGAACTGTCAAGTTTTGGGGGAGGAAGTGATGAAATTGGGGATGTTTCACAGCCAAAGGCATTTGAACTTGTCCGGATTGATAGTATCTCAAAGCTGGGGTATTGTGAGTACTTTACAAGAGGATTTTCTAACTTTATATTGGGGGTGAAAAGGACGATATAGGGGGGGTTATGAAAAAGTCTAGGTGTCAGAAAATTTTATTCTTGCTATAGCAACCAAATCAGGCTTCCCTTTAAAATTTTTTTCCACTTATAAAAAAAAAAAAGGGGGGGTTTTCTGTTGGTTGCTATGGGCAACAAAGAAAGTCGACATCTGGACAGTTTTCATAATGAGGCCAAATGTTCCACCCAGGCCAAGGGCCGGGTAAAACCCCCCCCCTTATTGGGAAATTTGGGTTTGGAGAAAAATTTTAATTTTTTCAATTTAAAAAGGGGTTTTTAAAGTTTTTGGAAAAGGGGCCCAAAAACCAAAGTTTCCCCAACCCCAACCAACCAAACCTTGTGGATTTTTGGGAAAGCTTTTTTTTTCCCAAAATTTTGCCCCTAATTAAATTTTCAATTGGGAAAACATGGGAAAAATTTTCCCAAACGAATTTTGGTTTGGGAAAGGACTGTTTTTCTGATCGAGAGCCAAAAAGATTTGGTAGTGCTGAAAGCCAAAAGGTGGGTTTAAAAAAAGTAAACCAAAAAAAAATACAAATTAAATTTAGATTTTTTTGAAGCAAAAAAAGTACAAATATAAGAAAAAAATTGGGACGCTTAAAGCAATGTGAAAGTTGCATGTAAAAAATTTTTATAAAATTTTTGTGTGAGAGAAAGTGATTGTCTATAAATGATGGGGGGCCCCCCTTCAAAGTTATAGTGGGGTGGTGAGTCTGAATTTTTTACTTTTTGCTTACATTTTCTTTTAAAACAACGGCCAAAAACGGCCCAACGGTTTTGGGGGTCTTTGATAATTACTTTATCCCTGGGAAAGCTTGGTATGTGCAAATGGTTACAACAGTGTAAAAGTAGCCTTATTTGTTACAAATGTTATGTGAGCTACAACCTTTGGCAGATTTTTAAGACATTTGTCTTAATTGCCATTGTGGCAATGCAGGGTTGGAGGCTTTGCATCCTTCCTTGTCTGAAGAAAACTTATGTTGTAGCCCAGGCTTTAGGAGGGACATAGATGGGAGGTCTCCACAGGCCCACTATGAATTGCTTGCAAGAAGATTACAATTAAAATGGATTGTAATACTGGACCATGTATAGTGGGCATTTTACTATAGAAAGTAGCTATCCCAAGACTTAACACTCCAGACCACCCACAGTGCCATTGTTGTCATAGGCATTGTTACATGATCCCTTAAGCTAAGATCCTGTAACAAGACAAAGCACTCATTAACAGGCTGTCCAGAGTGGAACATGAGGAGTGGGTACAGTAGCTGCTTCTTGGAGCTGACCCACCTCACTGACAACCCTTCCTTGTGCAAGGTTGCAACTGCCCCATTGGTACTGTGATCCCTGAAGTTACAAAGGTTTCAGAAAGCAATATTTTTACCATACAATGGTCTTTCCTGGAACATTGTATCTTGAGCACACTCGCCATACAATGTCACAGGCACAGCAGATCTGCAGCTCATGTGATTGACTAGCACATCCAACCAATTATCATGAACATTTTGCTTGTAGAACATCTATATTAGTGAAGAGGATGCACAGATCGGCGCCTCTCAACATGTTCAAACCAGCACTTTAAAAAATGTAAAAGTAAAACCAGTTTATTTCATACTCATAGACAAAATAGTTTTGAACGCTCAACAAAATCAAGATTTTATTGAGCATTTGTAAGTTATCTATGGATATGAAATGAAGATTGGTTTTACTTGCTCATTTTTGCTGGTTTGAACATGTTGAGAGGCACCGATCTGTGCATCCTCTTCACTAATATAGATGTTCTACAAGTAAAATGTTCATGATAATTGGTTGGAAGTGCTGGTCCACTTGCCGTTGTTTTTTTTGCTTATGCCTATTTGATGTTCGGGAGATCATCAGCTGGTTGCTTTTCCATTTTTTGCATGTTCAGTACAGCTCTTTATATGTTACACTAATAGCAGCTCTATTTTGTCACCAGGTGAGGGTGGCCCCGCAAAGATGTTCCTGTCCTTAACATAGAAAATAATTTCCAGCAGCTCTTTCTGACGTATATGTAAAAACTTGCTGTATCTGGATTAGTATCTGCTTCATTTTCTTTCATCTTCATTCTGCATTATGTTGAGTAACATTTTGGGGATTCAGAACCAATTACCAGTTTTCCATGTAGTTCTGGTTTCAACATACAATGGTCATCCTGGAATCAATTAATATAGTATGTTGAGGGATCAATGTATTTCACAGCTTTAGACAACCTTACAAAAGTCCCAGGTTCTAGCTCCAAACAACTGGCAAAAAGTCCTGGTCACCGATAGCAGACTTATAGACCCAACTGGACTGGAGCATCTTTTGAAGGTACAGGAAGGCGGATGTCCTCCCATCGGTGGCTTCTTCTTACCCCAGGCATTTATCTTAGAGTTGTTGTCCTGCACTATGTTGCACAGTTCCTTATAGAAGTGGATCTGCCAAGATGTGAGAGCATGTCTGAAATATAAAGAGACATAGAGATATGAACTATTAAGCATATTAATGAGTACCATTTTATTACTTTTCCTACACAATAGTATATGTTTTTATTTGGCTGGATAAACTCTTTTAAAGAAAGTCTCAGTCTTCCCTTTGACATTGGATGTTTGGGAACGAAGGATTATGCACGTATTATTCGGACAGCAGCTTAAGTAGACAACACCATCAGAGAGGAGTATTTTTTTTTAAACACCAATAGTCCCAAAAAAACTATTTTTTAAAAAAAATAATTTTTGACAATATTTTTTATTCCTGCAATCCTATGCAATGAAAAATTACATATAAAATATTGTTCTTCTCTAGCTGTGTAACAGAATTTTTGTTTGGCGGGGGCAAACTCATCTTACTGTACTTCAGCAGTTACTTATCTCTATATAGTCTCATTACAAATAGAGGGTAATGACATAATGATTGCTCTATTGTTTTCTCCACAAGGATAGATAAGATTATACTAGACCACAAGCAACACATGTGCACAAAATAGGGTAAACATTTTTTGGCACTGGGGGAGGGGTTTCTTCATTCTTATTAGGTAATTGCTGATGATATTTGCACTTCTCAGACCAGAGCTGACCAGAAAGAAGGACCATCAATCACCCCTCTAACTGCTGACTTCTGAGCTCACAGAAAGGGAGTCAGAGAGGGTAATGTACATAGGGGAACCAGCAACTCATTTGGAAACTTCCTGACTCCATGACAGACGGTAAAGGTTATTAGTTATTTACATAGCACCAACATACATGGTCCCTGCCCATAAGAGCCTGCAATCTAAATGGAATAGGGGGAGAAACATAGAACAATTTAGGCTAATTTTGCTTATTGTGTTGCAAGAGGAATGTAAATATGCTCAACACTGATATTTCAATACCAAGAAGGAAAAGCCTTGGAATTATGGAAATCACAGAATGGATGGACAAGTTTATTATATGCATATGATAGGTTTATGATACGATATGATAAAAAGATGGAAACAAAATGTTCAAAATATCTCAATTTATTCAGCACTGAGTATGAGCTTTGCACTCAACATTACTCACACGCTGTGGCTCGCAATCAGTGAGGTTATTAAGGTTTTCTATGGAATATTATGCCACGCTGAATGCACTTAGGCAAATCATCAAGATTGGCTGCTTGCAGCTTCTTTTTGCATTTTTCAACCACTGATGTCCCAGATGTGCTTCATGGGAGACAAGTGTGGAGACACCACAGTAGTAGGTTTAGGCTGTGTAGGCTGTCTGCAGTAGCACAAGCAACATACGACGTGCCGTTGTCCTGTTGCAAAAAATCATTTTGGAGAAATGGCTGTACCACTGTTTTTCTGACTAATTTAACCCCTTAACTCATCTGGACGTATGAGTACATCCTAGTGGCGTTAAGGTGCTGTGTAGCGGGATCCCAGCGAGATCCTGCTACACAGCTGCTGGGTGTTAGCTGCTATTTGTGTCAAAAAGGCCTCCAAAATGCACCAAATTTATTTTCATTGATTCATATGTAAGACAGCTTTGTAATTCACACACGATGTGGCTTTCTCTCACGCATTTTCTGCGCTTCCTTGGAAGCTGTTTTGGGTGCTGAAAGAGAAGTGTCATGTCAATTCTTGAAGCGTTTGCAATGCTGAAAAAATCCCAATAGGAGTCAATGGAAAACTTCAAAAATTTTCCAAAACATTGGCACCGTTTTTTGATATGTTTTTGGCATGTTTTGCCATAGCTATTAATTTGTATGGATGTTTCAGGTAAGAAAAAGTGTTGGAAAATGTTGCCCAAAGCGTCATCAAAACCTGATCAGATCCTCGTGAGGCGCTTTTCAGATGAGGTTTTGACGCTGATTTAGATGCTGAAAACTCGGCATCCAAATCACCTGTGTGAACTTATCCTTAGGCCATGTTCACACGGCTTAAAATGGGCCATATTTCGGTCCGTAATTACGTGCCGAAGTGCGCCAATTACGGGCCGAAAACGGCCCATTCATTACGGTAATTCACAGTTCTCATAGAGAACTATGGATTACGTCTCCTCTCCCTGCCAGAGAGTTATTCCACATCTTCTCCCGAACAGGGATTCCCAAGGAGATCCTGACGGATCAAGGGACCCCTTTTATGTCCAGGGTGATGAGGGACTTATGTAAGGTGCTAAAGGTGACGCAGTTACGCACCTCAGTGTACCACCCACAAACGGACGGGCTCGTGGAAAGGTTCAATAAGACCTTGAAAGCCATGCTTAAGAAAGTGGTTGAAAAGGATGGGCGCGATTGGGATTGCCTGTTACCATACCTTCTGTTTTCCATTAGAGAAGTGCCACAGGCCTCTACGGGATTTTCCCCTTTTGAATTATTATATGGCCGACACCCAAGGGGTTTGCTAGACGTAGCGAAAGAAACCTGGGAGAACGAGGTCACCCCTTATAAGAGTGTGATCGAGCACATCACAAAGATGCAAGAGAGAGTCGTCCAGGTAATGCCCATTGTTAAAGAACACCTTCTCCGAGCTCAGGAAGCCCAGGCCCGGGTATATAATAGGAATGCTCGAGTTAGACAATTTAGTCCGGGGGACAGGGTACTAGTGCTAGTACCAACAGTTGAGAGCAAGTTCCTAGCCAAATGGCAGGGGCCATATGAGATCGTTGAAAGAGTGGGAGAGGTAAACTACAAGGTCCACCAGCCGGGTAAGAGGAAGCCCTTCCAGATCTATCATATTAATTTGATTAAGCCCTGGAAGGAGAGAGATTCCCTGGGGGCCCCTTGTCTAGTGTCCCAGTCAGAGTCAGGAGTAAAATTGGTGAACATTGCAGAAACACTGTCCCCCTACCAAAGAGAACACTGCAAGGAACTCCTACAACAGAGACCTGTTTACAGAGGCCCCCGGGCTCACCAATGTTATTAAACATGAAATCCTTACAGAGCCACAAGTGAGGGTTTATATAAACCCTTATAGGATTCCCGAGGCCCGTCGGGAGGTAATTGCACAGGAGGTCCAGAGGATGATGGAACTAGTGGTCATTGAAAAATCCAGAAGCGGGTGGTCCAGCCCCATAGTCCTAGTGCCGAAACCCAACGGCGAGTGGCGTTTCTGTAACGACTATCGCAAGCTGAACGAGGTCTCTAAGGTAGATGCTTATCCTATGCCGAGGGTAGACGAGCTCATTGAAAGACTAGGGCCTGCTCGCTACATCACTACCTTAGATCTGACCAAGGGGTATTGGCAGATCCCTTTGTCAAAAGAGGCTAAAGAGAAGACAGCTTTCTCCACACCCGAGGGGTCGTTTCAGTACGTCCGAATGCCGTTTGGGCTGCAGGGTGCCCCAGCTACATTCCAAAGGGCCATGGACCAGGTCTTAGGTCCCCATAGAAAGTATGCTGCCGCTTACTTGGATGACATAGTCATCTACAGTCGAGACTGGGAAAGCCACCTCCCTAAAGTACAGTTGGTTTTGGAGGCCTTAAGAAGCGCCGGCTTTACAATAAACCCAAGTAAGTGCGCCATGGGGATGGAAGAGGCCCGGTACCTGGGGTATATCGTAGGGAGAGGAGAAATAAAGCCCCAGTTAAACAAAATAGAGGCGATTCAGGGATGGCCCCCGACCCCTTACAAAGAAACAGGTCAAGGCGTTTCTGGGGATAGTGGGGTATTACCGGAGGTTTATCCCCAAGTTTGCAGAGGTGGCAGTACCCTTAACCGACCTTACTAAGGGCACCAAGGGTACCACAGTTAAGTGGTCCCCAGAAGCGGAGAGAGCTTTTCAGGAGCTCAAACAGGCCCTGTGTGGACAGCCAGTTTTGGTGGCTCCCGATTTTACTAAGGAGTTTGTCGTGCAAACCGACGCATCAGAGGTGGGTCTGGGGGCCGTGATGTCCCAGGTAATAAATGGGGAAGAACACCCTGTCATATACCTGAGTCGCAAGCTGTCCCCTGCGGAACGTAATTATTCTATTGTAGAGAAAGAAGGCTTAGCAATAAAGTGGTCGCAGGACTCCCTGAGATATTATCTGTTAGGGAGACGGTTCAGACTCATTTCGGATCATGCCCCTCTGAAGTGGATGAGTGAGAGGAAGGGTAATAATGCCCGAGTGACCCGTTGGTTTCTAGCCCTGCAAGACTTCCAGTTTACAGTCGAACATAGCCCGGGGAAGCTACAGGGCAATGCGGATGCCCTTTCTAGGGCGCACTGTATGCTGGCGGAAAGTGCCCAGCCCCCTGGCGTTGGGCAGAGGGGGGGGGGGGATATGTAAGAGGAAAGTTATAAAAGAAAGTTCTTCACTTAACAGTTGAGTGAAAAAATTAAAAAGAAAAATTGGCTAGTGAGAAGAGGTTAAAGGAGTTTTGCCACGAAGTAAAACTGATGTGGAAGCTTGAAAATGATAAATATTTTCACCACTCATCATTATAAAAAATTCTGTGCCATTTTTGTTTTAGCTGCCACCAAGTATGTGCATTATGAAAAAAAATCCATGTTTGGCTCGTGCAGGGATTTAAACCTAGGACCCCTATGCTGAAAGACAGAAGTGCCAACTACTCCGCTATATTCTAGCTACTCAGAGCTCTTTATCTAAGCAGACCTTTGTTTGACTAGAATGAGCACATTGTGGAGGGGAAAGTCATGGTGATATCGAGCCTCCTGGGACACATGATAAGCAGTTCAAACAAAATCATACCTGCCCTCTTTTGATCACACTGAAAGCTGAAGCAGGACAAATCAGGAATAAATTGCCTTTGTGGAAAACCCCTTTAAGTAGACCATATGCCCTGGGCTATTTTCCAAACATAGTGTCATGCCCGTACCGGTTCAGGCCATGGTGCAGCCCTTTGTAAGGTATGGCAGAGACTGTGCTTTTGGCCATGATTGTATCTGTTTGCTACAGGTTTTGGCACTGTCTGATCACGGCCTGATTCTGCATGTCTGGTCCGTGATTGACAGCTCGGCCACACCTGTCTGGTTCTTTGCTAGCCCCCGGGCACGGCTGCATATCGTTCATGCTTGACAAAGAAGGCATGATCCTTCGAAACATCGCTCATAGGTGGGAGCTCTTCCGCTTGTTCTACTCCTCACGAAACTACAACATGGACTGAGTCTTGAAATAGGAGCTATTTGCCTCTTTTTGCGCAAGTCACGAACTCTATTTTCTAAAAGCAACAAATTGCAAGTATGTTTCCTACATTTTAGAATGTGCATAAATAAATGTCTATATGGGAATGTCTGCACAATACGTTGTTTGCAGGACTGCAGATCTGCCTGATTGGTGAGTGACAGCTGCCTTCTCCACTCACTTTTCTTGCCTGTCTTGGTTCTTTGTGGTCGGGATGTTAGAGGGCCGGCCCTGCCACATCTTGGAACGGGATTCTGACATCTCTTAAGAAGACCACATTTCCTCTTGTACAGTGCTTGTGATAGACTTGTTCTTAAGCTAGCTTTCTCTCTCTGGATAGCACACTTGGATTTCCTGACCTTTTGACACCTTTTTTACATCTGTTTACTGCGCTCCGCTTTTGTACCTTTTCTGCTCTCTCTGGTTCTGACACATTTTTGCCGGACTTTTCTATATCATGTTTTGTCCATCTTGTCTGTTTTGTGTTTGCACATATGCAGGGTAGGGACCACTGTTCAGTTGTCGCTGACCACTTATGATCGAGTCGGTAACCAGGCAGGGATAACCTCTGGGACACCGTCTGTCTGTCCCTATCCCTATCTGTTATCTCCTCTGGGGGTTCCTTACACATAGGCCCTCCTCTTTCCAACCTCTGCCATGATATACCATGTCTATAGCAATATACACTCACCGGCCACTTTATTAGGTACACCTGTCCAACTGCTCGTTAACACTTAATTTCTAATCAGCCAATCACATGGCGGCAACTCAGTGCATTTAGGCATGTAGACATGGTCAAGACAATCTCCTGCAGTTCAAACCGAGCATCAGTATGGGGAAGAAAGGTGATTTGAGTGCCTTTGAACGTGGCATGGTTGTTGGTGCCAGAAGGGTTGGTCTGAGTATTTCAGAAACTGCTGATCTCCTGGGATTTTCACGCACAACCATCTCTAGGGTTTACAGAGAATGGTCCGAAAAAGAAAAAACATCCAGTGAGCGGCAGTCCTGTGGGCGGAAATGCCTTGTTGATGCCAGAGGTCAAAGGAGAATGGGCAGACTGGTTCGAGCTGATAGAAAGGCAACAGTGACTCAAATAGCCACCCGTTACAACCAAGGTAGGAAGAAGAGCATCTCTGAACGCACAGTACGGCGAACTTTGAGGCAGATGGGCTACAGCAGCAGAAGACCACACCGGGTGCCACTTCTTTCAGCTAAGAACAGGAAACTGAGGCTCCAATTTGCCCAAGCTCATCGAAATTGGACAGTAGAAGATTGGAAAAACGTTGCCTGGTCTGATGAGTCTCGATTTCTGCTGCGACATTCGGGTGGTAGGGTCAGAATTTGGCGTCAACAACATGAAAGCATGGATCCATCCTGCCTTGTATCAACGGTTCAGACTGGTGGTGGTGGTGTCATGGTGTGGGGAATATTTTCTTGGCACTCTTTGGGCCCCTTGGTACCAATTGAGCATCGTTGCAACACCTTGTGAAATCTATGCCACGAAGAATTGAGGCAGTTCTGAAGGCAAAAGGGGGTCCAACCCGTTACTAGCATGGTGTACCTAATAAAGTGGCCGGTGAGTGTAGTTTGAGTGTATAACTACACTGAAAACAGTGTATAACTGAAAACAGCGTGTTTCCTCTTGTCAAAGGGCTATGTCCCCACACACTGTCCAATCACCACTGACAGTAGAGACACATCCTCTCAACAAGGGAAATAGTAAAACAGGCTGTCATATAGGCTAGAGCTACACATACTTTTTGTAGCACTACTTGAACAAGTGACAGCTACAGTCTTTGTGTAGCCACAAAAAGTCTTTATGTAGCCCAGGCCTTCTTTCATTTACAGGAAGAGCATAACAGAAATGCTCCGGAATTGCATTCTTATTGAATATACAGGTACTAGTGCATCTCAAAAAATTAGAATATCATTAGTGGGACCCCCACTAATCAGCGATGGTATATAGCAGAAATATCAAAATGGATATTTGATGGTCTGTATAGAAAAACAGCTCATATTGACTTTAACGCTATACAGTAGTAATAAATTATTCAAACACAAATACTGTATGATCATAAAATAATTGACCAGGGCGGACGAGACATCAACTTTTTATTCTTAAACTATACATGGACAACATTTTTTTCTATCGGGAAAATCTGTTGCAAACAAGTGGCTTAAATCTAATGTATATCCCTTGGATTTGGTTCTACCTAATGAGATTATTCTGCATTCAGGGTACCCCATGCAGAAACCACAACAAGAAGTGACTAGACACCTTTTTTTCCACACGAGGCTTAAGAAATGTAGGATAAAATTCCTTTTTTTGACCAAGGAAACAGATTTCCTGCTGAAAACTATGGCACATGGTTTTCACACAGACTCCATGTGGATTTTAATGTAGAATCCGTGTCCGCATCTACATTGCATTTATTCTGTGTGAACATAGCCCTAGCATTCTTCAGAAATACAACTTTTTTGCTGCTATTTAACTAATGCTTATGTTCAGTTTAATATCATTTTGGCAGTTGTCCAAAGTAGGATTCTTTAATATACTTACATCAACAGTGGAAACCAGATGTTTACATACATTATATAAAAAGACACATATTCTTGTTTTTCTCACTATCTGAAATGAAATGAGAATAATCCTTACCTGTTTTAGGTCAATAAGGAACCAAAATTATTTATATTTGCCAAATGAAAGAATAATGAGAGAGAGAGAGAATTTTAAGTCATTTTTATTACTTTCTGCAAAGTCAAAAGTTTACATGCATAAGGATGACTATGCCTTTAAACAATTTGGGATGGCCCATGTGATGATGTCATGTCTTTGGAAGCTTCTGATTTATTGGCAACATCTGAGTTAATCAGAGACACACCAGTGGATGTATTTTAAGCACATCTGAACACACTGCTTCATGGGAAAGTCTAAAGAAATCAGCCAAGATATCAGTAAGAGAATTGTGGACTTGCACAAGTCTGGATCATCATTGGGTGCAATTTCCAGATACCTGAAGGTGCCTCGGTCAACTGTACAAACAATTATACCCAAGTACAAACAAGCTGGGAATGTCCAGCCATCATACCACTCAGGAAGGAGAAGAGTTCTGTGTCTCAGAGATGAATGTGCTTTTGTCCGACATGTGCATATCAACCCAAGAACCAAAGCAAAAGACCTTGTGAAGATGCTGGCGGAAGCTGGTAAAATTGCGTCATTATGCACAGTTGTCATGGCGGCCGCGGGCGACGCTGCCCCTGCGGCCGTTCCCCTGCCTGCTGGGGATCCGGCGCGGGCATCGTGGGCACCCGCGACCACCCCCGTCCCCACGCTGGGTCTCTTACCTGGCCGCGCTCCGGTGCACGCCGCTCCTGTCCGTCCCGGCCGTCGTGCGCATGCCCGCCCCCTAGCGCGCGCGCGCGACGGCTGGTCTAGATTTAAAGGGCCAGTGTCCCGGTAATTGGCTTATTGCCAGACACTGGTCCTATGTAAGGGTTACGCCCCCAGCACTCGCTGCCAGATCGTTGGTGTGCGTTAGTGAGCTTAGAGTGTCTCTAGTGTCCGTATTGATTACCAGTGTACCAGTCCGCCTGCTTACGTTTCCTGACCTTGCCTGTTTGCCGCCTGCCCTGACCGCCTGCCCGTCTCTGACCACGAACCTCTGCCGCCTGCCCTGACCTTCTGCCTGTCCCCGACTACGCCTTGGATTACGATTCTGTACCACGCAGTACCCCGGCCGCCACCGCAAGCAAGTCACGTCAGGGGTAACGACCTGGTAGCCTCACGCCGCAGCAAGTCCATCCCGCTTTGCGGCGGGCTCTGGTGAAAACCGGGGGCTACTTAGATTCCGTTCCCTGGCGTGGCTTAACTATCATCATTTGCGGTGGTCCAGCGAATCCACCGAACCCTTACAACAGTGAAACAAGTACTGTATCAACATGGGCTGAAAGGCCACTCTGCCAGGAAGAAGCCATTACTCCAAAAGAAAATAAAAGCCAGATTAATGTTTGCAAATGCACACAGGAAGAATGACCTACATTTATGGAGACATATCCTGTGGTCTAATGAAACTAAAATTGAACTGTTTGGCTATAATGACCATCATTATGTTTGGAGGAAAAAGGGAGAAACTTGGAAACCAAAGAACACTATCCCAACTGTGAAACACGTGGTGACAACATCATGTTGTGGGGTTGTTTTTCTACAGGAAGGACTGGTGCACTTCACAAAACAGATGACATCATGAGGAAAGAAGATTATGTGGCAATTCTGAAGCAACAGTTTAAGACATCAGCCAGGAAGTTAAAGCTTTGGTGGAACTGGGTCTTCCAAATGGACAATGACCTGAAGCTACTGCCAAACTGGTTACAAAGTGGCTTAAGGTTAACCAAGTCAAAGTTTTGGAGTGGTCATCACAAAGCCCTGATCTCAATCCTATTGGAAATGTATGGGAAAAGCTGAAAAGGCAGTGTGAGCAAAGCAACCTACAAACATGGCTCAGTTATGGAATGGGCCAAAATTCCTACCAACAATTGTGGGAAGCTTATGGAAGGATATCCAAAACGTTTAACCCAAGTTATACAGTTTAAGGGCAATGCTACCAAATACTAATTGTAACGGGATGGTGGATTCGCTGGACCACAGCAAGCGATGATAGTTAAGCCACGCCAGGGAGCGGAGTCTAAGTAGCCCCCGGTATTCACCAGAGCCCGCCGCAAAGCGGGATGGACTTGCTGCGGCGTGAGGCTACCAGGTCGCTACCCCTGATGTGACTTGCTTGCGATGGTGGCCGGGGTACTGCGTGGTACAGAATCATAATCCAGAGACGTAGTTGGGGACAGGCAGGAGGTCAGGACGGGCGGCAGAGGTTCGTGGTCAGAGACGGGCAGACGGTCAGGACAGGCGGCAAACAGGCAAGGTCAGGAAATGTAGCGGAACGGACTGGTACACGGGTAATCAGACGGAACTCCAAACTCTCTCAAGACTTACTAACGCACACCAACAATCTGGCAGAGAGTGCTGGGGGCGTGTACCTTATATAGGACCAGCGGCCGGCAATTGACAAATTACCGGCGCACTGGCCCTTTAAATCCAGACCAGTCGTCGCGCGCACGCCCTAAGCTGCAGGTGCGCCGCGGCGGCCGCCCCCCTGCCCGCACGGGGTCCGGCGCGGGTGCCGCGGCCGCCCGCGACCAGCCCCTTGCTGCCCGGGTCCCGGCGCCTGGTCACTTACCCGTCCACGCACCCGCGCCAGCCCCCATGACACTAATGAAATGTATGTAAACTTTTGACTTTGCAGAAAGGAATAAAAATAAAAAATCCCCCTTTCTCATTATTCGGGAATTTGGCAAATATAAATAATTTTGCTTCCTAATTGACCAAAACGGGGAAGGTTTATTCTTCTTTCATGTCAGATAGTGAGAAAAACATGCATATGTGTCTTTTTATATAGTGTATATAAACTTCTGGTTTCAACTCTATATTTTGCAGATTACATAATAGGAGATTTTATAATTAGTGGCTGTCTAGATTACATGTATCCATATCATTCTCACTTAACAAATCCCGTAATATTAAACTAATTTTATCCTAGAATAAACGCAAAATATCCCATGATGAAATATAGAATTCAGATATATAAAATGTTGGTGGTGACCACACACCTGACATTGAATCAGGATTTGTTGAGAGATGCAGGTAAAAAGCATGGGCAGGTAATTGGGCTTGTTGAAATACTAATTGATTTCTTACAATCCTCTTATTGCTAATACTATAGGGTTTATGTGAGGTATTTTAACTAATTCCCCTTGGGACCAACAATGAAAACAAAAACTCTCGTTGCTGATCCCTAAGGATGAGAAAAGCTAAGCAACTGCAGATGACAATGTCTTGGCAGAAATAACAACAAACAGTTTTGTGTTGCATAGTATAACTAGGAAAAATAGAGAAATAAACTGTACACATTACAACCTGTGGAGTTGGTTCTGGGGCCCACTTATGGAGTGAATTCTGGGGGCAAACCCTACAGCTACTGTACAGCTACTGCCTCTTATACTCTGCATCTTGCTTTTTGCCTATCTCTCTTTGCCTTTCTGCCTCTCCCAAGGATGTATATGCAGGTTAAAAGAATTTCCAGCACAGGGGATTCCCCTGTTAGCTATATATATATATATACTGTACATTAGGTAATGCCACAATGAACATACATCCTACACTCTCACCCTTGTGGCCCCTGGTTAGTAATTACGTAATAAATTAAGTATGGAATTTTTTCTTTAAAAATTCTTACTTGTATATATTTTAGAAAAAAAAATTCTCCATGTGTTTTTAATGGGGTTGTTCAAGACAAGGGAAATATTTTTTATAGAACTGCAAAAAAAAGTACTCCCCTTTTAATGCACCATTGTTCTAGTGTTGAAGTCCCTCTCTGGTGTTTGTCTTAAATCCCATTGGCAAATGTCCAGTGCAGCCAAGCGGTGGCCTCAGCAGTCATAGGCCGGTGACGCCACTAAGCGGTGATGCCAATAGAATGGCACTTGACGGCTAAGGTCACTGATGCAGTCATCATATACTGATCAGATGTAAATAGACACTGAATCGACGACCAGAACTTTAACACTGGGTCAGGATAGAAATGGTGAGTACATTTTTATTAGATATTTTCTACACCAGGGGGGCAACATTTTTGTCATTTTTTGGACAACCTCTTCAGGGGCAGGGGCGTACCTATGGGGGGTGCAGCCTGAGGGGGCCCAAAACCCTCCTGCCACATAGGGAGCCACCAGTATTATAATTAGCACATAATAGTTGGGGGACCTGATTTAACTTTTTGCATTGGGGCCAAAGAGCTTCAAGTTACACCTCTGTTCAGAGGTATATTGACCTGAAATATAAAAAGTAAACTCTAAATACAAATAAATGAGTTTCTTCAAATTGTTAATGTCAAATATTTTAAGAATCTGTTTTTCAGTTACTTGGAATCTAGAAGACTAGATTTATAATCAATAGGTTTATAATCGGGAGCTCAGCACAATGGTCCCACAGTAATGCACATACAGCAATCAATATTCAGAGTTACATTGACTCGTTAATCAGGTCAACAAAACATAACGCAGAATTTTATTTCCTAAGGAACAACATTGGAACCATGTATTAAATTTTTTTCCTCATTATTTCCCTGCATACTGCCTACAAAAACAAATGGAGTACACTCAATAGACAAGTCATTAAATTCAATCAAGCTTTATTCACTTTTTGTCAAAAAATAAATTTAATATCATTCCAAAGTACATACAAACAACAAACCATAAAGGACACACAGCATTCAGCTCATTCATTATTCATCTGTGGCAGTACATCTTTACAATCCATAAACTTGAATAAAGTGAACCCCATATTTGTGAAATTCTACTCTGTATCAGTAAAAAGACTTCTGTACAAAAATACCCATTTTACCCATGTTACAGCTGTTGCCTTTATCCTATGTGGTGCCCCAAAATTCTATGCTGTATGTTACCTTGTAACAACTTGATAAAGGAGTCAACTGTAAAATGAGTAGTCATTCTGAATACAGAACTTTCTCATAAACTAGGGTGTGGTCCCTGGGCATTACTACCTCATATAAGATCTATTTTTTTATTTTACTGGAAGAAGTACTGGGCTCATTGGTTAGGAAGCAGACCGTGGAGAAGAAGCAGTATGGGAACTACGCTTCATATGGACATCCTTTATTAAATAAATGTTCTGAGCAGCTGTCCTTACAGTGTAAGCCTGGTGATTAATGAAAAAGGCATACAAATATATTATTTTCTATACTTAAAGGGGTTGTCTCACTACAAGGATTGCTTTTTATGTTAAAGATCTTGCAAAAACAAGTCACTTTGCAATTTATGTCCATTAACAGTATCCTACCTATTGTGAGATATCACCTCTTGTTTGGGCTGCATCAGCTCCTCAGGTCGCTATAGCCACAGACCTGTTTGATCTATCCTGATAGGCGGCCAGCACTGGTTGCTATAGCTACAGACCTGGCTCCTACTGCAGCCTAGTGGTAGACCGTAAACACGTCCTCTGAATTCAAAGTGAAACCAAGAAAATAGGACTGAGGTGAGATGAATCAATGTAGTGAGACAACCCCTTTAAGGGGGTTGATATAAAAATCAAATATACTGGTGCCAAAGTTTAAAACAAAGTTCCCGGATTAGGTCTTGTCGGACTTGGGACTGCAGTTGTTGATTGGCTACTGTGGTCATTTCCTTCTGCTTGACCGCTGCAGCCAATCGGCACCTCCAGTGGTAACGCCCCATTACGAAGAGAACGGAAGGTAAACGTGAGACCAGGGAGACTAAGGGCTTGTTCACACGGCGTTTTGGATCCTTTATACGGATCCGTTTTTGATAGCTGAAAAGCGCATCCGGAAAGCGGATCCGCAAAACGCAGCAGTTGTTACTATATTTGGATCCGTTTTGAATGCTTTTTCACTTGCGTTTTACGCATCAGTTTTCGGAACAGGAGCAGAGAAAAATCTCTCTCTCTCTCTCTCTCTCCCCATTCATAGTTATCCCCATTCATAGTTATCCCCATTCATAGTTTAGTTATCCCCCTGCCCCGCTCACCGCTGGTCCCGCGATCCTTCCTGCGCCGCTCCACCTGCCCCACTCACCCGATCCTTCCTGCCCCGCTCCACCTGCCCCGCTCACCGCCGGTCCCGCGATCCTTCCTGCGCCGCTCCACCTGTAACGCTCACTGCCAGTTCCACGATCCTTCCTGCGCCGCTCCACCTGCCCCGCTCACCGCCGGTCCTGCGATCCTTCCTGCGCCGCTCCACCTGCCCCACTCACCGGATCCTTCCTGCGCCGCTCCACCTGCCCCGCTCACCGCCGGTCCCGCGATCCTTCCTGCGCCGCTCCACCTGCCCCGCTCACCGCCAGTCCCGCGATCCTTCCTGCGCGCTCCACCTGCCCCGCTCACCGCCGGTCCTGCGATCCATCCTGCGCCGGCCCACCTGCAGCTGCGCCGTCTCGTGATCCAGCCCCACTGACCTGCGCACCTCTGCCGCCGCTCACCTCTGATCCCCCCGCACTCCACAGCCGCCGCTCACCTGCGCCGATCCACCTGCAGCCGCCCACTGTGCTTTTCGCATCCGCTTTCAGGATGCAAAGCGCAGCTGATACATGCCCGGAGTGTGGAGCGCTTTTGGGCAGGTGCCAAAAGCGGACTCCATTATTCCCTATGGGCTTTCACTTGCGTAAACCACAATAAGAATTGACATGTCAATTCTTAAAGCGGATGCGAAAAGCGCAGCGCAGGAGAGCCCTCAAAAGCGCATCGCCGATCTCCCGTGAGAACGGCGATGCGCTTTTGCCATTGAACCCAATGTTAATCACACTGACAATTGTTAGATCCGTAAAACGGATCACAAAAACGTCGTGTGAACAAGCCCTAAGCATTGGAATGGAGGACCTGAAGAAGGTGAGAATAAGTTTTTTTTTTTTTTTTTTTTTTTACCTTTGTTCAATCCAAAAATCGCATCCCAAAACGATAGGTCGATCAGATCCTAAATGGATCCAACACATATCCAACACGCAGCTGCATGTTTGGATGCATGTTGGATGCAGCAGGATCGCAATTCTTGGAATGGATCCGAAAAGACGCAATGAGACACACATCAGCGATCACTCAGCTGCTTGTTTGGTTCCGTTTAGGAACCGACAGACGGATCCAAACACGCAGCTAAGAGAGTATGTTAACACGGAGTCAACACGCCGTGTGAACATACCCATACACGTCTTCATGCAGATATAGCTACAAGGTGAAAGAATGGATAACCCAATGGAATGTATAAAGCCACCAAATATATAACGTATGGTGGGTGATAAGACCCAACTCACAATTTGCAGTGCATTGTGTCCTGAAGGGCGACATCTTAATTTTTGGATGCCACCTATTCTGCGTATTCCTTCAAACAGGTGGCATCCAAAAACTGAAGACATCTCCCTGCAGGGGACACTGCGCTGCAAATCGTGAGTTGGGTCTTACCCACCATATTTTATTTATGTTGTGGCTTTGTACATCCCATTGGGTTATCCATTCTTTCACCTTGTAGGTATACTCGCATGAAGAACTGTATAAGGTTTTATTATTTTTGGGACATTTCTTTTAATCAGTTCTAATAAATGTTATTTTTAGGTTGCGTAATTTGTCTGCAGGGATTATTTTTTGCTACCCGATTGGATATAGTTTTCTGCATGGTTGGTTTGTTTGGCACCGGTCGCAGGTTATTTAATTGTTATTCACACTGGACAACCCCATTACCCAAGACATGGAGTCATTACAAGTTTGTTAAAGTGGTTTTCAGAGATTTGGATGAATTTCAGAAGAAAACTTTACATTCAACCAGGTCGGGTCCACTGTGGATTTTCTGCAGCACACCTGCAAAGTAAAATCTGCATGAAAAAAATCTGCAACAATTGGTGCAGATTTTGTCATGGATTAATTTCAGATTTTAACGCTTGTGATAAATTAATTTAACAAAATTACATTTTCCACAATGGATCTAACTCATTGAAACCTACCCTTATGGTGTCCTGTGTGGGAAAATTTTCAGTCTGAAAAATATATGTTGTGGATCCGCGCCAGAAACCCCTCAGATTTTTGCCAAGAATTTCTACTTCATATACGGTAGATTTTGCCACAGTTATTGACATGGATTGAATAACTGACATGGTTTTGAACACTGAATCCACATGAAAACCGTTTTAAAAGTAACAGTTCCTAAAAAATTTTTACACAAGTGGAAAAACATATGCCACCATTCATAGTATGAAGATACAAAGAGATGCAGATTCACAACAAAACACCTCCAAATTCTATGCAATTTTGAAATTTTGCCATGTGAACAAGGTTTTAAAGTATTATTCTCATTAAATTCCTTAGCTTAAAACATGTACTGTAGGCAAAGGTAAATAAAGACTATTACCAAATACATTGCTGATCTGATTTTCTTTTTCTTTTTTTTTTTTTTTTAGAGTTTTGTCATGGATTTATTTCAGATTTTACTCCTGTGATAAATCCACAGCAAAATTACATTTTCCACAGTGGATTGGGCTTGTACAAACCTACCCTTTCTGTAAATAAAGACCATTACCAAATACATTGCTGGTCTGATTTTATTTTTAGAGTTAGGAGCAGATCTTGTCTCATACTTTTTCTAAGTTTTCCTAGCTACAGGCCACCTCTCTTAGCTCTTACAGGCAGGAGCAGTGGTCTGGATGATGACTCACTCCCTGCTTTGTTCCTTATCTTCTCACAATGTGTTTACCTACTGAGAAGCTATAACCCTTTAGAGCTTGTTAGCCTTGTGCACTACAGTTTACAAATCTTCAGCAGTCATGTCAGCTTAACAGGATCAGCTAGGAATAGCAGAGCTGAAATCCCAATCACTGCTATAGAACCACCCACAGCCAAACCAGGAATTGCGAGTCTGAAGCTGTCTGTGGCTCTGGGAAACAGCATAGTGAGACAACCACTTTCATTTATATGGGTAATTCATAAAAAATTCTGAACATTGCTGATCGGGCTTAAAGGGTTTGTTTCACAGACTCCTATGTTCAGACAGGTTTCAGTGTGTGTCCAAAGTCAATACAGGCAGTCCCCGGGTTACAAACGGGATAGGGACTGTAGGTTTGTTCTTAAGTTGAATTTGTATGTAAGACGGATCAAGTATATTTATTAAATGTAACTCCAGCAAAAACATTTTTTTAAAGTTTTGGATAGTGCAGGGAACAGTTTTTACATTTTTTTTGCTGTCTGTGTCCTTTTTTTTTTAGAAGATTTTACCTAACGTTCTGTATCTCATGTGCAGCTGTGGCATGCTGGCACTTGGTTATCACGGGTCGTGACTCAGTGTTAAAAGTCAGCCACGCCCCATAAGTCTCCGTTTGTAACTAGGGGACGTATATAAGTCGGAACGATGTAAGTAGGGGACCGCCTGAATAACCTTCAATACAATAATATGTGCCATATAATGAACTAATAAATCTATTTTAAAACCTCAAATTTGCAGGGAGATGTTCCTCAACAGACCTGAACTAGTAATGTGTCCCACCGTTTCCTGGTCAAGTGTGTAATGGGGGATTTGCTCCTGCAACTCAGAGTTGGTCTTTTGGCTTATCCCCCTATTGGTGTGTGGTCTGGCAAAGCAAAGTGGCAATGGGAGAAAGTGTGGGTGAACGGGGATATCCTTCTCTGGTGGAGAATCTGCACTGTCATGGTGACAATACTCATCAGAGTACTGTCCGCTGTAAGGCTATGTTCATACGGCTTAATTGCGGCGCGTACAGTACGTGCTGCAATACGCCGGGTGTTTTGGGAGTCGTGCTGATCACTCCTGAAGCACGGAAGGGGGGTGCAACAGCATTGACATGCATTATTCGCGGCGCGTAATTGCCGCAAATAAGTGACGTCACTTATCTCCCCGCTCGTACAATACGATCGTATTGTACGTGTGTGGGGACAAGGTATAATTGATAGCTCTCTATGAGAGCTTTGGATTACCGTAATTTTGGCACACCTCTCGCCATTTATTAAGCGCAAATACGCGGCAAAATGCGCGCCGAAAATTACGGCGTGTGAACATACCCTAACATCCAGGGAAGGAGCGCTCATCTGAACAGAAAGACACCTCTATGTATTGCTGAGAGGTAGGACAAGGAGGAAGATGGGGAGGGCAGGAAATGAATTGTTACTGACAATTGAGAGACATAGATAAGTAAATCGGCCACTGTGCACACTGCATGCCATTTTATTTCTGGAAGATGAGGGGGCAGCGATATTGTATGTGGGCTGGTGTGTGTGCCAAGGCTGCATTAGTCCCAGTCCATCTCTGTTCTTTAAAGATATTTTTTGGCACTTTTTTCACGATAATTGTTTAAACAATCTGTAAATTTGTCATCAGGATTAATACTTACCATCAAGAGTAGCTACTGAACACTATTCGGTTAACATCCCGCATCCAATCCACCAGAATTAAATGTGGTAATTGTTAAATAAACGACTGTATTATTATTTAAAATACAGGGTGCCACTGCCCTACTTTGTTAATCCAGCTCCTTAAAAAACAATTACACAGATTTGAACAACGTTGCCAGCATGGAGTAATTTGCCTTGTGCCAAAAGCTATTGTTCCCTAACAGACCACATTAACCACTAAATAATCATATGAAATAAATGCTGCATTTTCAGCAGGATTAGTCTAATAGCATTAAGAGCTTTCTTTATTTATTTTATTTCCCTGGAAAAAAAAACCTGCTAAATAAGATTACGTATTACTTGAGCGGTTTTCGACAATGCTGCTAAGTTTGAACGAGTGGTGTCCGTGAAATTGAAATTTAAAGGGAAAAAAAGATAATTTTATACATTAATGGTTTAAAATAAAAGAGGAGTTAGAAGTCTGCTCATCAGCGAGAGAAAGTAGAGATCTTCTGGCTGGGAAAGATAACGCAGTCCCTCTAGGTGTCCCCCCCCCCCGAGTGTCCCCATTGGCGGCTAATTACTTGGCCAACAAATTAACAATTAACTCCTCTTGCCTCTTGGTGGGAGAGTCTTCATTGAGATGCTAAGACTTTCTAATGAAAGATTTTAATTAATGAGGTTGTAAATCCAGCCCCCTTGTTAACACAGCTATAAGGAGGGCCACAAGACTGCACCACAGACATTCTGGTGTTGTTGGATCTGCATGAAGACTGAAATCATGACAACTGTATCTATGTATGAGAGAAGTCCAAGGATGGCGGCCGAGCTCCAGAAAGTGTCTTGTCTTGCAGACAACAAACCCACAACCTGTTCATTCTCCATTGAAAGCATCCTTGGATTGGACAAGAAAAGGGACTTCAACTCTACTGCCAAAAGACACTACAGGCCCTGGATGGATGACTACTGCAACAGAGGTGAGTCCACCTACAAGCACTGAGCCGCCTATCAGTATTGCTGTGTGTAGGGATACATATTATGTTATATATCGACAAATATTTTAATCTATCACACAGTATCTAAATCTGTCCATTGTATTGAATGGTTATCAGGTGGGACATCAGGTGTGATGTCAACACTGTTGTACCATTAACTGCATGGACTGTGACCGCATACCTCCCAAATAAGTGCATGGGGAAGGAGTGAATTTGTGCCCATTTATAATGCTTTATTTGTGTAATTTGTGCTTTATTGTAGAAGTTGGTACACACTTCTGGCGCTTACCCATCATCAGCTATGAAATACCTCTACAAGCGCACCCAGCAAAACACACTATAGAGAAGGAAAGTGATGTCCGGTATGAAAAGTGTTGCCCAACAAGTGAACGCCTGACTTATAAAAGAGAGTTGAGCTGGTATCGAGGAAGGAGACCCAGAACTGCATTCACTAGAAGCCAAGTAAGTATCTATTTGCTATGTATCTAATATTTATCATCCATCTATCTAGACTACCTATCTAATATGTATCTATCATCCATCTATGTATACTACCTATCTAATAATTATCTATAATCCATCTATCTAGAGTATCTATCTATTTAATATCTATCTATCTATCATCCATCTATCTAGAGTATCTATTTAATATTTATCTATCATCCATCTATGTAGAGTATCTATCTATCATCCATCTATCTAGACCTTCTAGCTAATATTTATATATCTTTCTATCATCCATCTGTTTAATCCATTTACCGATCTATTTTTTTTAACTATCTATTCACTTTGCATTGTCTTTTTTCCATATATGTAAACACCACAATAATATATATTTTTTTAATTTTCAGATTGAGGTTTTAGAGAATGTCTTCCAAGTCAATTCGTACCCGGGTATAGACGTCCGAGAGGAATTGGCTAATAAATTGTCTTTAGATGAAGATAGAATTCAGGTAAAATATATTCCCTTGCCTATGTATTGGATCCATATTCCTAATTCCTTTTTTTATCCCGCTCATTGGAAGAAATGTAATACCTATAAATGAAAATACTTATCCCCAAGCTGAATTTCCTTTTTGCTAAAATTAGAAGTCTCTCAAATTTTGTCTGGAATTGTGCGATTGTTGTTATCTGGATTTAAGTTTTTAAAGTAATTTTGTATTCATTAAATTCAGTAAAATCGGTATGGACTGGAGATGAATTTTAACTACAATTTTGGCATTTTGTATAGAATTGATGTCTGTACGTTGAAGAAATGGCTATTTTGCAAGTTTTCACAAGTTATGTTTTATGGAGCTGACATAACAAACAAAATGATGTTAAATATTAAAAACAAGTTAACATAATATTCTATCACATTGTATATATTATACAAAGGATGGAGGTATCACCTAAAGAATATTTACGTTAGATTTCATAGCTGTCTTTAGGTTGGTTTGCACACAAATATTTGGTTCTCTTGGTAAACCAGTATCAATTTAAACTGGTTTGTGAATAACTGGTTTTGATTTTAATGAAACCTCATTGATACTAGATCAATTTTTAAAATTGTGGCAAAACTAGTGGATGTAAATCCAACCTTATGCTGACAACTTTAAAAAAGCTGTGGGGCAAACGCTTTGTCCAGTGACATTTTATTCTAAGCTTCTCATGAATGTGCATTCATGCTATGTTTGATAAATAGAGGAGTGAGGGACAAGCCATTGTCAGACACTTTGAATGCCAACGTATTGCCTGGCAGGAAAATAAATAGGCATATTGATACCATACCTACCTTTCATTTTCCCTAATACTTAGTTGGGATGCTTCCAGCTTACTCATTTACTTAAAAAATTAATCCAATAGCAATCAAACTTTAAAAAAAATGTCCACGTACATGATTTTTGTTTTACATTATTGTCTAATGATCGCAGGCGGGCTACATAACATCTCATACTAATAAAATTCCCGCTTTGTCTTTAACTTCAGATATGGTTTCAAAACCGCCGTGCCAAGCTGAAGAGATGCCACCGGGAGTCCCAGTTCCTAATCGTGAAAGAATCACTCACTCCACAAATTCAAGAATGATGAGCTCTCTAAGACATATGACTGTAACATTAAAATAAGTACAAATATAACAGTCCAAACAAAAGCATAATGTCTCTGTTTGACCATTGTTCACATGAAGGTTTGGGAAGGAATTGTATTTTGCACTGGTGACCCAACATATTCAGGTTTGTCCTGAAATACCACATTTTGGTTGGCTTGGTGGGTGTAATTCATGTAAATATTTTGTACTATAATTCTGAAATGTCCATGCACTTTTTGTAAATATACATTTTTAATGAATTTTAATAAATATTTTTGAACATGATTATCTTGGTTATTGCTGTTTATGCTTATTAGTTGAGCAAATTACAAATTTCAATGTGTTGTGACAATAAGATTGTGTGCTCACAATTAGGGCCTTGCTGTATAGTACAAGGAACAGTAAACTGACTTCTCTACGAATACAAGGATAATTGCTGTAAATGAATAGACTTTTGTCTTGAAAAGAATATTTGGGTTTTTATTAAAAAATATAATTTGTAAAAGACTAATAATTGTATAATATTCCATGACAAATAGAATAGTTTAGTCAAGTGTGAGCTATCTTAATACATCTTCTAATAATATTTAACCAAATTCACAAACACTATAACCAGTTACTTATTTTTTACCATATTACACTCCACTGTAACCATTACAGCTGTGCTGCTCTCACTCGGAACTGATGTTGACTTTTACCTCAACGCATATACATAACCTTTGGTGCCGTCCTTCTCCACATAGGTCAACCAGGCTTGGACTGGCCCACAGGGGAATAGGGGACACCCCCGGTGGGCCCTTGAGCATGGTAGATATGGAGTTGTATTTTAACTACATATAATCCTCATAAAAGGCAAAAAAAACCAGAGAAAAAGAGACAAAAAGCAAGATGCAGAGTATAGGAGGCATGTACAGTAATTTACAGTAGATGTAGGGTGGACTCCTAAAATAAACTCCACCAGTGGGTCCAGAAATAGCTCAACTGGTGGGCCCCTAGATTCAACTCCACCGGAGGGCCCTAGGTACCCCAGTCTGACACTGGGGTCAACTACATCACTATAGGATTTTTACTGTACTTATTCATTGATGGTCTATCATTTGATACAGCCCCCAATGTCTGACCTCACCAATCAACAGAAAGAAGGTGCACCATGGAAATTTCAATGTGTACCAAGGCACAATGTCCCCTCAGCACATACAGTATGTCTAGCTGCCTAGTATTCACATAATGTGGTCTCTTCATTATGCAGATCAGTTGGAGTCCATTAAGCCATCAAAGTTTTAATCCAGAGAAACCAGTTTTACAGGCATGGGATTGGGAAGAATGTGAGTGCACATGGTCTTATTTTAGAGAGAAGTTATAGGGAAATTAATGTATAACAAACTGTGAAATTATTTCAGGGGTCAGAGTGCATCCATAACAGTGTCAGCCATAGTTCTTATTGCAGAGCCAGTCTAAAAACAAAGTAGAGTAGAAAAAAATGTAGCTGACTTAGGGGCAACACAATCATCATCAAGATGTGTAGTGCTCACCCCCATTTAGCACATCCTAAAACAAATCAATTAATCAACAAATCAATCAAAGAGGATTTCCCACGTTTTCAAAAAAAAAAGCAGATGACAGTGTCCGAAAGGGGTGGTCTCCCCAGGCTCTTTGACAGAGTCTACTCTTCTCAGCCAGCTTCAGGTTCACACTTCCTGGTCAGGCTGTGAGCAGTTCTACAGCAGTGACTAACATTCCAGCTTTAATAATCCTACATGAGCCTGTTAGAGGGACATTGGTGATGGAGGGTATTACCAGCAGGACACGAGGCTATAGAGCACTAAACGTTTAAACTTTGTGAGTAAGAAACATAGAGCGACATGTCTGAATGGGGCTGCATCAAAAGTCTGGCATCTTTTCAGCCCGACATCTAGCGCTGTCCTGTTCACTATAGTTTTAAATCTCCCACACGGCAATATCAGGTGCATTACAGAGCGCCCGCGGCACTTTATACTGTGCCTGATTTTACGGGAGGCGGGGCGCACTAGAACCGTACGAAGCTATAGATTTATAGCTTCAGTACGGCAATTCTCGGCACATTACTGCTGAAGTGTTTACCTAGGCCAATTCGCTTAGCGTAGATGGCATGTTATGCTCAGTAAGACCACTTTGAAAGGGGTTTTACCGAGCCAAAATGTCTCTTCCCAAAGGGCCCGTTTATGACCTGCAGTAGACCGGGTTCATAAATCAGGTGCATATTATTTCAATGCGCATAAAAATTGGCGTCCAAGTGCCATAAATCATACACGTCGCACATAAGGTCCTGTGTCGCTAATGAGAAACAGCAGAGAGTAACATTACCATCCCAGCCACTGCTGCTACAGCAGATATAGCAGAGATGAGTCATCGGTAACCTGGGTACACAAACAGGAGAAAATAACTGCTCTAGCTCTAAAAGGCAGCTTCAGACTCATACCTCCTGGTTAGGCTGCGGGTGGTTCTATAGTAGTGATTGGCATCTCAATTCCGCAATTCCTAGCTGATCCTGTGAAGGTGGCATGATTGTTGGATTTTTATAAATTGTAGTGCACAAGGCTACAGAGCTCTGAAGGGTTAAAGCTTAAACCCTGCTGGAGGTTTATAAATTGTAGTGCACAAGGCTACAGAGCTCTGAAGGGTTAAAGCTTAACCCTGCTGGAAGTTTATAATTAGTAGTGCACAAGGCTACAGAGCTCTGAAGGGTTAAAGCTTAACCCTGCTGGAAGTTTATAATTTGTAGTGCACAAGGCTACAGAGCTCTGAAGGGTTAAAGCTTAATAGTAGATAACCACCTTACTTACTTGAGAGGATAAGGAACAAAGCATGGAGTGAGTGTTCATCCAAACCACTGCTCCTGCCTGTAAGAAAAAAAAGAGAGCTGGCCGGTAACTAGGGAAACTTATCTGCAAAAGTAGGAGATAAAATCTGCTCCTAACTAACAAGAAGCAAAATTAGAACAACAATGCATTTGGTTATAGTCTTTATTTACCTTTGCCTTCATGTTTAAAGCTAATTAATGTGGTGAAGATACCCCTTTAATTGAAAATTAATTGGTTCTAAATAAAGCAAAAAATTATAGGCTGTGCTTAATCTCCAACAATTCCATTTCCACCAGTTATTCCACGTCCGCCATTTGCCTCTACCAGTGGCATTGGGAGTTGGTTGCTATTCTATTGCCAAGTCATATATAAAGTACAGGTGTCCTATAATGTAAAAATCACGGCACCTTCCTCTGTCTCCAGGCCTGGTGTAGCCCATAAAGTATACTGATATTCAATTGGTCTCTGATATTACATAGAATGCATATTCTTACTGATGATAGCTCTTGTATTGCACATACACGTTACAATATACAGTCATGTGGTCCATGAAGTATCGTCCAGATTGGTAGAGCACGTAGTCAGCCAAATAACTTTTTGTTTTGGAACTATTGAGCTTTGTATATTAAAGCTCATAAAAACCCTTTCATAAATTCAAGGCACATTTACGTAGGCCTTATATGGGATGTGTCATAATGGCCTCACTCCTCAGTGATCTGCTCCCCTCCGCCTTAACATCATATTTGTTCTTGCAAACGTCAATGACAATTCTGGAACATTGTCCAATTAGTTCTGTAAACATCCTCAGGGCAAGATGCCAACGACTCATTACGCCAAAGGTCCGCCTGAATCATTGCTGGGGAGCAGAGATAAACATGGTTGTGTTCTTGCTACTTTCTCAATTCCCAATTTTTCCCAAATCCTGTTTTCTTGGTGATAGGTTTTAGCATTGACAGAAACAGTTATGTCGTTGTCCCCGGTGTGATGATTAGTTTGATGATGCTTATGTTATTCAGTTCATTTGTTCAGGGAATGTTATAGTTCATTCTGGAAGAGGAAATAAATTTTTTACTCGCTTTCAGCCAGCATCTCATTAGACAAGAACATAAAATTATTGGACAAATCGCCTGCTTTACACAACTTTTCTTTACAACTTTTTCCATTCATTCATGTTTGGTAAAGTTACTACACTGCTTGCCTGATGCAACATTAAAGGGACTGTGTCATCAAAAACTGACTAATTGGTTAACTCACCATTCTATGTTAAACACATTTTTAAGAATAATTGGTTATGTTTTTTCAATTTTCCATATCACTTTTAATATTGTTTAAAAAATTCTTAAAGGGGTTGTATCATTTCATTAAATGGTCTTCAGGATAAGGGGACAGTGAAAACAAGCAACTTTGCAATTGGATGTCATTAGCAAAGCTGTCTAGTTTTCACAGGATCCCTTATCGTTTGTTTCTGTAAACACAGTTCCCCTGTGGCGATTGGATTCCTCCTCCTTTCATGTCATTGGCTGACGGCTCTACTAATTTGCATTCTGTCTGGCCCCCAGTCATATTCACGGGAGTGTGCATTCCTGCCTCTCTCAAGGTTCCAGGAGCATTTCACTCTGCACAGCAAGAAGAAACACACTAACACTGCTGCTGTTTCTACAATCAGAAAACAGCAGAATTGTGCCTCGGTGCCTAATGCTCCTGCATAGAAGGGAGACGGATCTGTAGAAGACTGGATTCAACTGTAACAAACCTCCAGCTGTGAGAGAAGAAGAGATCAGTGCTCTGAGTTCATAGAAGGCTGTCTAGACTGAATGCAGGCATGTGGTATGTAAACAGCTCTTACAAAATAAGACTGCATAGGGAGAGGACACAGCGACATGTGGTCTCGGGGGGGGGGGGGGGAGGACATTGACTCGGAAGTGAGCATGAACATGCATGAGCATGATGTCAATCCCCCTTCAGTTAAGAAACACCCAGCTGGGAGGGGAAGAAACGCCCCTAGATTTCGGGACGTGAGAGAATCAAGCTTCAAGAAAACAGTTGAACTGATGAAGCAATACATCCCCTTTAAGTCCTGCCGTCCTCACTTTGGCCATTAGGCCTAATAATAGTCTGACATGTCCTGTTCTGTAGAGAGATTCTCAGTAGTCTGCTCATTGTCAGCACAAGCAGGGTCAAACTGAAAGGAGAGACCAATGTGTACTGTATAAATAACACAGTATCCACCAGTCACTGTAGAAGATGGTCACAGTTCACCCTCTCCCCCTCCCTGCACACTGATTTCTTCTCAACTCACAGAGCATGCCTAGAAAACTCTCCTATAGAAGTCAATGGGATCGAGTCAGTCTTATGGCTCCTATGTGCATGAAGCTGCTTTAAAGCATCTCTCTAAATGCTGATAAAGTAATGCAAGCAAGAATGCTTCCCCACAATCATATATTGATGACTGAATTGTTAAATCTACAATCAGAAAGAAGAAGAAGAAAAGAATATAGATCAGGTGTCTTGTTTTAATTAGTAAAAAAAATCGACAGATTCCGTTTAAACTGATCTTTATCATTATCTTTAATCATTATTGTTCATATATCAAATATTACTCCAACACTCCTACCAGGGCCTGGACTGGCCCGCCAGGGAGTCGGTGGATTCCCCGGTGGGCCCCGAGCTCCTGTCAGCCCCGGAGGTAGTGCTGCCACTATTCGGGGTTTGGCCGCTTTCAGAGACAGGGCCCGGGAGTCGATGACTAATGTCCTCGATTCCCGGAGGTCTGCACAGTGTCAGCCTAAGGTGTTAGGCCTTAAGCCTATCAGGCGCCGGCCTCTAGTAGCCTGCTTACTATCTAAAGGGACCCTTACTATCTGCAGCCTGTTTAAAGGGGGCCCTAACTACCTGCAGCCTATTTAACTGGGGCTCTAACTACCTGCAGCTTACGTTAGTGGGGGCCACCACCTACCTACAGCCTAAGTGAGACCCACCAACACCTACCTACAGCCTAACTAATTGGGACTTGTCAACACCTACCTACAGCCTAACTAACTGGGACTCACCAACACCTACCTATAACCTACCTAAATTGGGCCCACCAACCTAACTGGTGCCTATAAACTTACCTAACTGGGGCCTACATTATCTCCCTGTGGCCTACTTATCTACCTTACTTGGGCCTACCAACCAACCTGCCTGGGCCCGGCCTACCAACTTATCCAGTGGGGTCTACCTACCTAAATGGACCTATCTAGGTACCTGTGGCCTTGCCCATTTGCCTACCTACTCACCTACTACTTACCTGGTAATATGATTCTGAGGGGAGCAGCATATAGCTGTAGCATAATCACCAGGGGGTTAGTCCCTCCCCACCCTCCAACCCCTTAGGAGACTGTGCCTCTAGGCTATATTTTGTTCATGTTCTCCCACCCCTAGGAAGTTTGTACAGAGTAGGAAATAGGTAAAGAGGTGCTGGGAATGTGAGGATTCTAAGATATTTGTGTGTAAATTCTGCAGGGATGAGTGGTGGCTGGGACAAGTCATCATGGCGGTGTGGAATGGATGGAGAAAAAAAGAGAAAAAGAACGACTCATGAGAGAAGAGAACGACTCATCAGAGATGACATCTCCTGTGAGTCCCTGATGTCAGGGCTTATCTTGCTTCTCTATTAGATCAGTGCTGTATTCATTGTAATGTGATGTGACCTGAGCTGGTGTTGGACCACTATGTGGTTTACATCTGGTGGTGATATAGGCGTTATATTGGCGTTTGTATAGTAGCAGTGTACACTTGTCCCTGATGTAAAAGTAAATGCACACCTGACCCCGTGATTAGGAGTTTCACTTTTATTTTCTTGCTGGTGTTTTTAGTGGTGTTTATTTTAGAAGGTGGTGAGATGCGTGACCAAGGGAAACGTGGAGGGAGATATAGTATGTGGGTGGAGGGGGATATAGTATGTGTGTGGAGGGGGTATTATTAGGGTGGTGGAGGGGGATATTGTATGTTGGTGGAGGGGGATATTGTATGTTGGGTGAGGGGGATATTGTATGTGGGTGGGGGCGGATATTGTCTGTGGGTGGAGGAGGATATTGTTATGAGGGGGGGGGGGGATATTGTATGGGGTGTAGGGGTATTGTATGTGGGTGGAGGGGATATTTGTATGTGGGTGGAGGGGGATATTGTATGTGGGTGGAGGGGGATATGGATGTAGCTACTTAGCCATGTGTCTATGATATGTTAGACTGTGACAAATGTGTAAGACAGACAGGTATGTGAGATAGACTGATATGTGACTCACTTGGTATTGTACTACACTTTACAGTTCTATTTTTCACACTGTATTATGTGGTAAAATAGACGCATTTATGACCGAGAGGCCGGTAATGTTTTCATGTACAGTAGCTGTAGGATGGGCCCCCAAGATCAACTCCCCTGTGGGCCCCGGGCCCCCCAGTATGACACTGACTCCTACGATTTATCTGCCAAAAATCTCACGATGACCGCCTAAGAGGAGCAAAGATCTGACTTTCTGGGCCCCAACAGCAGAAATTGTAACATGCCCTCCACATAACATGAGCCAATTATAATACTTGTGTTACATAGTTTGTAAGGCGAAAAAAGACAGGCGCCCATCCAGTTCAGCCCATTGTCCTATAGTGTTGATCCAGAGGAAGGCAAAACCCCCTATGAGGTAGAAGCCAATTGTTCTCATTCTAGGGAAAAAATTGCTTCCCAGTTCCGATCTGGTAATCAGAATAAATTCCTGGATCAATGACCCTTGTGCAGACGTAGAGGATGCCCTCTTGTTCTAGATACAATCCTGGGTATAAATAGATATGTGTTCTCATATGTGGCAGAAGGCCTGTAGGTGCAACTGCTACTTCTGCATACCCTAAAGCTATGCCTCTATACAATAACATGCACATAGGGAAAGTCAAGGCTGACAGCTATGTCATTGTTCAGCTACGTCCAGATCAACTTTTGAATGCAGTGAGGCTAATTATACATAAACAATAATACACTGAAATTCCTTTAACTACATGATGTCATAGACTTTAAATGGGTTGTCTCACTACAAGGATTGTTTTTTTATGTTAAAGATCTTGCAAAAACAAGTCACTTTGCAATATATGTCCATTAACAGTGTCCTACCTATTCCTAGATATCCCCTCTTGCATGGGCTGCATCAGCTCCTCAGGTTGCTATAGCTACAGACCTGTTCGATCTCACCTGATAGGCTGCCAGCGCTGGCTGCTATAGCTACAGACCTGAAGCTCATACTGCAGCCTAGTAGAAGCCAGTAAACATGCCCCTGAATTCAAAATGAAACCAAGAAACAGGACTGAGGTAAGATGAATCAGTGTAGTGAGACAACCCGTTAAACATTTGGGCAGTGGTCATTTATCTCTGCAAAGCCGTTTTAAGACACCCGCGAAGAATGTGCAGCTGTACAGTAATTGTGCAGCGGTGGGAACGGACAGCTGGCTATCAGCTCTCTAATGGGAAGGCATGGATGATTTATTATCATTCCTGCCTTCTCGATCATTATATATACAGGACTCAATGAGTGCTGTATATACAGATAGGCAGAAACCTCCTGGCTTCCTGTTTCACAGTGTCAACAGTCAAGTGGCTGCCAGGTGTCTGCAGCTGCTGCGGGGTCTCAGCAGACCCAGATCAGCTCTGCAGTAAGTTCTTGGGCTGTATTTCTCTCGTATTTGCTGCTCAAAGGTATTTTTCTGACCTTATAAGGGCACAATATGTAAAATATAATAAAAAATAAATAAATAAACCCACAAACAAATAAAATATTAATTTAAAAAAAAACACTGACAGCACAAGCCACAACTTTAAGCATCATCTGAACATAAACATCTGCGATGGAAAAGTGACACAACTACAAAACTTCTGTTAGCGCCAATTTTGCTGTTAAAACAATATTAATACAATTTTTTTACCATTTTCCCTTCTACGATTAAAAAACAAATAATTCAAAAATGACATAAAGACAAAAAAAAATGTAGAAGCCCGAGAAAGCAAAACGTTCAAACCAGCGTGTATTAAAGAAAATGAAAATGAGCTTGGTCGAGAAGAGGGGTAAACGACCCGAACAGGAACTGCGATAACCCCAAAAATGACAATTAGTGCCACTCATTAGGCTTGTCAAGTCTTACCCCAAAACAGAAGTAAGTACAGTAGTCCTCAAGATACAATATCAATACGCCCATTGTATGTTGAAACCAAAACTTTATGAAAATTGGTAACTGGTTCCGAGTCCCCAAAATGTCACCCAACATAATGCAGATTAAAGAAAATTAAGCAGATACTAATCCAGATAAAGCAAGTCCTTACATATAACATTAGAGAGAGGTGTGAGCTAGAAATCACTTTCTATGAGGACAGGAGCTTCTTTGGGTCATGGACTTTATACACAATAAACCAGGAAAAATAAAATTGGGCCCTTACCTGGGGGAAATGTATGAAAACTGTCTAGGTCTAAGGCCGTGTTCACACGGCTTATTCCCGACGGATTTGTGAGCCGTATTGAGCTCACAAATCTGCCGTGAATAAGGGGCGGGACGGGGGCGGGGCCGGAGCGCGGATGGGGGCGCCGCTCCCCGGCCCCATCGACACCGCGGCGTAAATAATGTGCATGTCAGTTTCTCACCCTGCGGCGGATTCGCCGAGCGGGGAGGAGCGACGGAATCCACTGTTCTCTATGAGAGCAGTGGATTACCGTAATGACAGGGACGGATTGGCGCAGTACTGCAGCGCATATCCGGCGCGGAGTACGGCGCCAATCCGTGCCCAAATAAGCCGTGTGAACGAGGCCTAACACTCTCTTTGTTGCCCATAGCAACCAATCACAGCGCCCCTTTCATTTTACATAGTGCTCTGAAAAAATTAAAGGGGAGCTCTGATGCTATGGGCAACAAAGACAGTCTTACTGCTAGACAGTTTTCATACATGTGGCCATTGGTGTCCAAAGAAGCCGCTCATTCTGGTATATGTAAAGAGCAATACAGGACATGTAGTATTGCCCTGTAGTGCAGAGAGGTGCTACTAGACCACCAATCACTGCATGTACTTCACTTATACAGGGGTTTTACAAGTAAAATATTTATTATGATTAGTTAGGTTTTTCATGTGCTGCAGATCAGCAGTGTCTATGACATTGATTTGTGACACTGGTTTCTACATACCATGTCCCAGGAAAGACCATTGTATGTTAAAAAATATTGTATCCTGAGGCCATTGTGACTTGAGGGTCCACTGTATTGATTAAAGACTAAAGGCGACATGTCCCAATATGCAAACGCTGGCTTTTGGTCTATTTTGCGCCAAAAAGACTCTTGACATCATATTCTCCAGGTAAATGAACTGTCGTACACCAAAACTGGGCGTATTATATGCCGGGCACAACATATTGTTATGTGCCTAAAAAGGCGCATTTCATGTAGTAGCAATGATACACTGTGCACCTCCATAACACAATGCGCCTATTGAGGCGTATTACATACTGTAGTAATGATACATTATGCGCCTCCATTGCACAATGTGCCGCGATGGGCACATTACATACACTACCAATTATACGTTTTGTGCTGCGATTTGCGCAATGCGCCTTTTTAAGTGAAATATGTCTGTTTAGGTGCATTGTGTTTACTATGCATGCTTTACCTGACACCAGGGGCGACATGTATAAATTCGAATGCGTTTTTTTTTTTAACTTGGTGCCGACAACCCAGTTCTAAATAGATATAGAAGAGTGTAGAATGACAGTATGAAGATTTTTGACGCATTACATAGAGCTTAATGCGCCAAACTTATGTCAAAGTTCGGTGCATTACACTCTATGCCCATACAAAGTTTGGCACATTAAGCTCTATGTAATGCGCCAAAGATGTGTAAATGTTATAGATAGGCTGGAAATAAAAGAAATGTCATTAGAATAGCATGTCAGTGAATAGAAACTATGGTATGATCTTGCTTGGTGGACCACAGGTCCCAGCAATACCTGTGCTGTGCTGGCTCTTGCTGTATGTAGAATAAAGGGTGGGAGCAGCAAAAATGTCCCTTATTTCTCAACTTACACCAGTACAATAATAAAAAGTAATTTATGATAATTAAACAAACCCATATAAAATTAAATTATTTATATTTAATAAAAATTTTTTTCATACAAAATATAAAAATATATTTATCCCAAAAATATGAAAATATCTCTATAAAATGTATTAATAGACTCTAAAATAAAGTTTTCATTAAAGAACCCAATGATGGTGTTCAGACTTTTTAAAATTTTTACTACATAAATTTGAAATTTACTTTTGCTGTCTCACCCTTTATTCTACATACCACACCACCAGGTCTTGCTTGAAACCTCTGGCCAGCAAGCAGGACACTACATTGTTTCTATTCACTGACATTACTTCTTCTAATGACTTTTCTTTTTCTTACAGCCTAATTCATGGCCTATATATTTTGTTTGGCGCCATTACTAATGCGCCAAAGTTTTCATTTTGCGCCGAACACCACAGGCGAGAGGGGGGTGAACTTTAGGACACCATTTTTAATCGCACAAAATCTATTTCATACATTCAGACGCATTATAACTGAGTATAATGAATGCATTAATTCACTTTGAAGCGCCTTCCTTCAATTTGTCTCTCAAAGTTCGCAAATTACACTCTGATGCCATACAAAGTTTGGTGATTGCATAGAGTTAATGCGCCAAACTTTGTAATGGGCATTCGAGTGTTAGAGCCCGAATTTTGAGAGAAGTTTGGCGCATTCATCTCATAAGTTCTAAGTAATGCACCAAATAAATCTTCATATGTTGATTCTACACTCTTCTATATCTATTAGAACTGGGTTGTCGCGCCGCCACTGTATAAAAAAATACGCATTCGAATTCATACATGTCACCAGAATTTTTGAGAGGATCGGCTTATCTGGCGTCTTTCAATGTTTTAATGGGCCTAAAAAAGACTGCCAATTTTCGGACCATGTCACCATAAAATATCAGTGTTGCTATCATTGTATAGGAGTATGACATTAGTCAACTATTAAATATTCGTTAAAATAAGAAATTAGTGTGGTGTTTTCCTTCTTTAACCCTTATGACATTTGACATATATTTTACAGTTAGCAGCAGTAAGAGTAAGGTACACAAAGTGATCCACACCCCTAGTGATAAACTTATTTTAGAGAGACTAAAAGTACATGTGAAAAGTTTAAAGTTCTAAACACCATTCTACATTCCATTTTACAAATAAAAAAAGTGAAATATATTATTATTGCTATTTATGCGAAACGCTGATATAACTATTACTTATCCCATACCGGTGATTGCTGAGAAAAATATCTAAAAACACAAGGCCATACTTACAGCACCAATGGTGGGCAAAAAATATTTCAGTAGGAGGCAAAATAAGCCCAGTGTAATGGGAGAAATTTGAGCTGTAAGTTATAGCCTTGTGTATGTGTTTTTAAGGTAAATAGTGTCCATTTCTATGTTATTTTTCTTCTGTAAAAATACCAAGGACAAAACTGTGTTTTTTTGGTCATTTCCATCTCCAAAAAATATGAAATAAAAAGTGATTAAAAATGTTGCATGTATCCCATATGGTACAAATAAAAAACTACACCTTTAAAGTAGTAAACATTAACGAAACTCTACAAATTTAGTATCGCCAGAATCATTTAACCTACCGAATAAAGATAAACAATTCAACTTATACTGTACATTGGAAACTCGATAAAGACAAAAAAAACCCACAAAAATGGTACAAAAAATTGCATTTTTTTCATTTCCATGCCATAACAAATTTTTTTTTTGCAGTTATTTTTGGTATGGTTAATGCTGCCATCTCGTTCTCCAAAAGAGCAGCCTTTATAACAGCTAGGTAGTGGAAAAATAAATAAAATGCAACATAAAGAAAAATCCTTGCTTTTAAAAGATATGCGATTATTCATGATTGTGTAGGTCCAACTCCATGGACCCCTCATGAACTGAAAAAAAGACTATTTCTAAACAGCAAATGTTAAAGTTGCGTCCAAAATCAGCAGCATTTTAACACCAGTGTACCGCGGCTTTTAGCACCCAGTATATTGACTGTAGTATCAGCCGGGATCACGGAGATAGGAACAGTGCCGGTGGTTTAGAAAGTTCACAGTAGAAAAATCTGTGTAACCCCGGATTTTTATTGTGAGCCAGGGGACAGGATTCCAGTCGATTCTGCAGATTTAAATACTGACTCTGCTTAAAAATCCATTTGCAATCTGGTGATGTGTAGACTGGCCTAAAGCAGGGTCCCCAACTCCCGTCTCAAGCACACACCCAACAGTCATGGTTTTCTGGCTTCTTAGCATTGCACAGGTGATTTAATTATTGTCAGTGCATTCTGCACAGGTGATATCTTATTGTCAGTGCATTCTGTGGGAAGATCTGAAAACATGACTGCTTGGTGGGGGCGTGCGGGACTGGAGTTGGTGGGAACACTGACCTAGAAGGGAATGCGCAAACCTTTAACTGTTTTTCTGTGCACAGCAGCACCGGGCCACTTTGCACGAAACTGGAATGAATGTGGAAGGGACTGCAATTCTTGCCAGCTGAAAGCCTGGATTGCTGCTATGTGAGGAAAAATTGGGATTGTGGGCACCTCCCTTTCACTGATAGATATATAAGATTGCTTTAGTTTTCACTTCAATGGATATGACATAGATAAACATTTTAACCAGTAAAATTTTCATCAAATCTGTAGTTAATTAAGTTGTCCAATGTAGCTCTAAATCTAAATAAGAAAAGGGGACCAGATACTCTCAAAAAAAGTAACAGAAATGTTGTCAATGCGTATGGCTTTAAGCATGAACGGAAACTGCATTCAGTCCTAACTTTTGTTGAATACTTGAAGATCACAATTAATTTTGTGTCCTACTTGTGAGGGATCCACTGTCCTGATTCACTCATTTCCAAGGAAATTCCTTGTCTATTGTTTACCTTATGCTGGGAAAAAACTTTTACAATGGTAGAAGATTGACTAATCCAGTCAGAGGAAATCGCTTGAGTATATTCAGTATTAACTGGAACTACCAAAATCTGCTAATGTGTTCCTAGTAGAGGCAGAATACAAAAGGCCAGGGACTCAGGCGGGATAAAAGTACAATAGGCATCTCTGGTTGTTAGATGTCAATTAAAGGAGGGAACACCATCATTTATCAATAATCTCCTCATTTTAATCAATTGTCTGTTAGTTTATCTTGTCTCTATGAAAACAATAAATTATATACAATAAATATTGAATCACCAAAATTCTAACAACAGAAATAACAATAACTGGTGTTATCAATTGTTAGTGAAATTAATAAAGTGTGACTCCATGGACTTGTGTTCCTTCAGGAGCTTTATGTGGTCAAATGGACATTTACTTTTGGATTTTTTCCAGGGTTTTAAGGGAACAGTGATATTCAACCTATAATCTGACTACTGGCGTTGTTATAGAAAGAGGGGCTGAGTAAATTGATTTGTAATTTTTGTGAAACAATCTCTTCAGTTTGAGTTTCTATTTCACTGAAACTCTCAACTTCTTTGCCTCTAGGAGTCAGTGCGTCCTAAAAAATTGATTGACAGCTATGTCTTTCATGCTCATAAAAAGAAGTGAATGGAAGCACATGGCGAAATGTTGCCTTTGGGGCGCATGTCGCTACTATACCTCATTTGACATTATCCTATTTTAAGGTCAGGAATTTATATTATCTAAATAGAGTACTATTTGTAAATCTTGATGTTATTATTATAGGCCTGACCTGTTGATGTATGCGATTAGAGTGGTGGGTGGATGCGACTGTTTTTTGCGCTGTCATTGCACTATTTAAAATTGTTTTGTTGGCTTATGTCTTTTATGGTATGGCTGAAATTAAGATCTGATTTTTATTTCTTGTACAGTGGTCTCTGTGGCCTATAGGTGTTTACAAAGAAGTAAGTCAATAATAAGTGAGGCCACTCACTGGACTCTAAGCATTAAAAATGAGCAAGGATTTCAATTAATAAATTACAACTTATAATGAATCCTTTTCCCAACAAAAAACCTATGAACTGATCGGCTCAGCTCTGCTGCTTATCACCGACCACAGTGGTTTTCCTTATGATGGAGGTCTTAACACCATGCGACTTGAAATGGTAGGACCACGCCTAGAATCTAAGTAAACAGGTTAGCATAATTGTTTTTTAGTATCTGTAAGGGCTTCGTTCAACGGCTTATTTCGCCGCGGATTTGCCGACGGATTGACGATCGGTCAATCCGTCGGTAAATCAGGTCAGAAATAAGAACAGCCTATTTTCTATTGATTTCATAGAAATACGGCTGTCGTTCACACGACGCAGTATTTCCGTGCGGATTGCGCCGCGGATTGACGACGGGCAATCGGACGGAAAACAATGTGCATGTCGATTATTACGGACGGATTCACCACCTACAATGAATGGAATGGTGAATCCGTCGGGAAATCAGTTACAAATACGGGCCCAAATTGTGGCACTTACTTTGCAACTGATTTTCAACTGATTTCAGAACGTATTTACGATCGGCAATCGATGTAAATACGTCTGAAAATAATAAGCCATGTAACGAGGCCTAATAGTCCAAACTATTTGAAAAAAAAAATACCAACACCAAAATTGTGTTTTTTTGGACACCTACCTCCCGTTCCCAAGCATTGGTGTCAAAGAGATCAAAAAGTCACACGTATCCCAGAATTATAGAAAACATGTCATTCGTATACTAGCACTCCTAAAAATAACCCCACAACTTATTGTGGTTTCCTAGTATGTAGGATGGTACAGTAATTGGTAGCTATAAAAAGTACATCTTGTCATGTAATGGCTGTGTAGGATGGAAAAAGTAAAAAAGTTGTGGCAATGTAATAAAATCCTGCAGTGGAAAGGGAGGTTCACATGTTATATTGTTGTGATTTTACAAACTGCATCAATTATTTATGTTCTGAGATTTTCATTACTTGATTCTTCTACAAAAAGATTTGCATGCGAAAATTAAGTAAAAATGGCTCATGTTCAAGTTGTTAATCTCCTATTAGTATATGGAGTCGTCCGACTTGAAGAAAATCCTAATTGAATCTTGGTGGATTATGGTGGGCGGTCTGGTAGGGTCTGCTATCTTAGTTGACTTTATCTGTGTTAATAAAGAAAAGTATCCACTGACCTAGTTGATCTATGTGTATTTTCCAAGTAGAAGAGCTAAATTTTTTTAGAAAAATCCAGTCTAGGAAATGAACCATGCAGCCAAAACTAAAGATCTGTGTCAGGCAGTTACACATGTATCAGTAGTAAAAAGACGAACTGGACTCAAGCAAACGAACATCTCCATAAGATGTGAGAAAAAATATGCTGTGCAGACCGCTGAGTTAATAATGTTTCACTTGTTTATCATTCACATTTTAAAGCAACATGATAGTGTATAATGTTGTACGTGGTAAGCATAGAAAGTAGTAGGAATAGTTGAAGCAATCAGGCGTTACCTTTTAGAGGTAACTGAGTATTATCTTGATAGTCACTAATCAAATATACTCAGTTAGCTCTATAAGGTATCGCCTGATTTCCTCACCATTCTAAAAAGCCAACATGCACATACAACAAGAGACCCTCCATTACGGTGTCTGATTATGAATGGGATAATCCGCGAGTGTTTCGGTCAAGTGACCCTTACTCATGGGCTGTTCTCATTAGTTAATGTCTCCCTTATATAGGACCATTCTAATACAAAATGTAAGTGCCTATCAATTAAAAACTTAGTGACATAACAAACATACATAGCAAATATATGCAAACATCTATCCATACTGTATAGACTTCTACATTTAAAGTTACCTTAATTTAATTATGTATTTTTAATAATGATATTGTATGTCTTGAGTATGTTTAACACCTTAGGTGCACGAGTGTCCGAGTGGAATATCACAGGCCTCCCTAGCTAGGTGTTTCCTTTGTAGATCTCCCCCCTCGCACTGTTCGATTGCACCTGTTTCTATTCCAATCACGGAAGAGATGTTAGATCTCCTCCGTGACTTCAAGAAGTGTTTGGACACACATGACGTTTTGAATTGATCCTGTTTGGCGCATCAGACCATGTGTTTCTGATCGCGGACTTTAGAGGGGGGCCAGTCGATACATCGACACATTGAATTTATCATCGGTTATAAACCTTTCAGGACATATAGTGTCTGAGGGATGCTTTGTCTGTATTGAATAAGGGTTTGGGTTTTCCCCACTTTTGATTTTGAAGTATATCAAAGCTTATTAGATGTAAAACGACTGGTACGACCAAAATCACGTCAAGAATCACTTTCTAAATTTAGATACGGAAGTAGAAGAGATGTTTGAGGATAATCTGTACCAGAATTTTACAAGAGTTAATTAGCATAACTAGCCTGGGGGGGGGGGGGGGAAAAACCCCCCCCCAGTTTAGCAAAAGTGGTCTGTAGTAACAATTCGAAGGACACTCAAAATTCCTTCTCTTTCCGTAATGAATATTTTATCCGATTAATTCAAGATTGAGCACAATGGACATTTTCCAAGATAGGATAGAGGAGGATTTATAGACTTGGATATCAGGTTAAAAAAAAATCCACAATCAAATAGGACTAAAATCTTACCCCACAAGAACAGCAAAGCCCTAAAAATTTACAGGATAATGTCAGGCTATAATAAAAAAACTGATAAGGTGGGGGAGTTGTCTCTTAGATAGAAGCTCTTTACCAACGGGGAGTGAATCTTTACTATTCAGATACAATCCAATACAAAGGGTACAGAATGATCCACAGCCAACAGCAGGAAACAGTGAATTTGTGTTAGGCTAGGAGTTAAATGGTTGTACTTTCGTCACCACATTGCAGACAAAATGTATTAATCAATCCATAATGCCGATTTTCCTTGCACTCCCTAACGGTGCATAAGGGGTTTTCCACCACCATTTCGGCCCATCGTCTCCAGGCATTGGGTCCTTAAATGAGGAGCTGGGGCGTGGGTCGGTCATACAGTTTACAACCTTTGGTTAGGGAAATCCCTGGCTTCCGTGGTTTGGGATACTAAACAATTGGTTTATTGTTTGGAATCGTTATTACTTGGCCCGGCTGGGGGGACTGGTTGTCTTGTGATGTGGTGGCTTTATACCCAGCATCCCACTGACCAGGCCCCCCAGTCCTCGGGATTTTTTGAATCGATTCAGCAATTATTCAAAAGAAAAAACAAAGCTTTCTGATTTTGGCAGTAGGTATATTTGCTTGCTAATAATTTTTTCATGTTTGACAGAGCAATATTTCTATCAAATTTCAGGAGCTTCTCTGTGAGCCAGGTTTTCGCCTCCCTGGCTAACATTTTTAAGTTTTCCTGGGAGGAAAAAAATCCTCTTCAATCCAGAGCAGCCTTTCGTGACTTGTATCAATGGTACTCTAGATGACATTGATGATTTGGTTTTCATTTGGTTAGGAGCATGATAACTGCGTTAAAAAATTTAATACATATATCAATAATAACCAAATGGGTTGAAGGTTTTACTTATGAACATCAGGATAGATCCACTTTAAGTATTTGGATGTAACATGTAGGAGGAAAGATGGGAAGATCAATATCAAAACCATATCGAAAGCAATGTTAAGAATTCAATCCTTAGAGGCAAAACTCATGTCATCTACACATGTAGTAAGAAATATGCCAATGAGAGAGCTCATTAGAGCAAAAAGAAACAGTAGTACTGAAGTGGAATATTTCTAAACAAAATTAACATTTGCTGGATAAACTTAAAGGGTTGTCTCGTACATGATTGGGTTTTAATTTAAAAGATCTCTTAAAAAACATGCGCTTTGCAATATATGTTATTACAAATGTCCTACTGATTTGATTAGCCCTGTTAGTAGTACTACATACAGCTTCTCTCAAATCTCTATAGCAGCGACCTGTTGATCCTTATCTCACTGGCTGTCAGGTTCTGTATACAATCATCACCTTCTGAAACAGGTCAGCGCAGAGAGCCCTACCGCCAGAATTGTTCTGTAAGTGAGGGAGGGGGAGGGAGGACTCTTGCTTCTGTGTCCATGCTGCCTGGATTAACCATGTGTGTGCCTTGCTTCCTCCTTGCTCTCTACACAGATAGATGTGACCAGCATTGACCCTGTGTGTTACTAGTCATTGATGTGTTGTGGATTGTCACTATTTACTAATACTTTACAGATCAGGGGGGCATGTGAATGCTCACGCTGTGCCTGTACTAGGACACATCCTGAGTATAGTATCTACTTCCAGATGACTGTGTCTGTTCTGACAGGGGTCTGTTTGTTTTGGAGAAGTCGGAGACTTGTAAGATACGCAGGGTGTATAGGACACTTGCATCCCTTGCTTGCTATTAGTAATCAATGCTTCACAGACCTATCTACACTCATAGATCAGGCCCTTCCTGCAACCAGACCTAGGCAGGCACACACAGGGTTAATTCTGGCAGCAAACCCCCTCCCCTTGCTGATATACGAAGTTACAGAGCTCGCTGTGTGCGGAGGGGAGGGGGAAGAGGGAGCAGAAGAGACAGGACCGAAGCACGCCTCAATTCAACTACCAGGCTCACTGACAGTGAATGAGACAACTCCTTTAAGGAAGAGTCTTCTAATGGCTTCTAGATTAGGCAGTAGCGAAGTAGATAAAATGGAGGAGACGACAGTGTTTCTAAAAAGATCTAAAATAACACCCCCAAAGAGGGAACATAACTTTTCAACTAATCTATAGTCACCAATTACACACAAATTGTGAATATTTTAAAACACACCTGCCGAATTTATTTGTTAACAAATCAATTACAACGTATGTGAACCCACAATATTAGATTAGTTGTCAAGGAAAGCTCCACTATAGGATTCAGTATTTCTCCCAGTCTGTTTTGTTTACTACATAGGGCGTACAAAACACGTGGTTAGAAGTAACAGGGTTCCACGTTGTGGACATAATATATGCAAAATGTGCAATATGTGAAGAGGACCACTGTGTTTACGTCCTATTCCAACAAATAAGACTTCACTATCAAAGGTTTCATCAATTGTAATTAACCACGTACACCATCTTATAATAAACTTGTGAAAGCTGCAAAATTCAAATGTCGGATGTACTACTGGCCCCCTCAAAGTCCGCATCAGAGACACATGTCTGATGCAGGTCCAAACAGATCAATTCAAAAACGTCATGTGTGTCCAACCACTTCTTTGACGTGCACGGAGGAGATCTAACATCTCTTTCCGTGATTGGAATAGAACAGGTGCATCGAACAAAGTTTTTAATTGATAGGCACTTACGTTTTGTATAGAAGGTCCTATATAAGGGAGACATTAACTAATGAGTATCAGCCATGAGTAAGGGTAGTGGACCCAAAACGATCGGCGGATTAGTCCCAATTCAGTTACAGGCACCGTCAGGCGCGTCGCTAGGATGTTTTATTCGGGGCTGGGCCCGAAATAAAACCACCCCTGTGCCCCGAGTCTCCGGGCTCCAGGCCTCTGCGCTGGCTGGAGCACGACTGGCCTATTAGCTGCAGGTGCGTCGATGGGACGCACACACAGCGCGGGCTTCTGCGGAGCATGAGAGCGAGCGCTCCTGCCCCGCAGACTGTGTCGGACCCGTGGTCCAAAAAACGGGGGGCCGCCGTGTCCTCCACGCTGAGGACCCGCCGCGGCCCGTGGCCTCGCCGGCGCGTCGCGAGAGTGATGTCATCACCCCGCTGCTGCCCTGGGCGCACAGCCGTATGGGCCCGTGCCCCCGAGGGCTCCCGGGAGGGCGCGGGCAAGAGGACGAAGAGGAGCGCGCTCGCCGGGGGAGTTAAGGGAGTATTAATGTTGTTTTTTTTAAAGCGTTTACCTGCCTCAGTGCCCTAAATACTGCCTGTGCCCTATAACCCTGCCGTCCCCCCATATCCCTGCCTGTCCCTTTAATGGCTCCCTGGGCCATAATGCCTCCCTGTGGCCCTCATATACTGCCCGTGGCCCCCATACCCCGCCTGTGCCCTTAATGCCTCCCTGTCCCCCCTATATTTTCCGTGGCCCCTATCCCTGTCTGGGGCCCCCCTTTTCCCTGTCTGGGGCCCCCCATATCCTGCCTGGGGGCCCCATACCCTGTCGGGGCCCCCCTTACCCCTGGGGCCCCATTATGCCTGTCCCCCCTAAAAACTCCCGTGGCCCCCATATCTGCCTGTGGCCCCCATATACCCCTGTGGCCCCCATATACCTGTCTGTGCCCTATAATCCCTGCCTGGGCCCCAATCCCTCCCTGTGGCCCCTTAATGCTTGCTGTCCCCCTTAAGTCCCTGTGGCCCCTATAATGCTTGCCTGGGGCCCCCTATAATGCTCCCGGGGCCCCCCTATCCCTCCCGGTGGCCCCCTACCCCTTGCCGGGGGCCCCCTATACCTCCCGTCCCCCCTAATCCTGTGGGCCCCCCCAATTGCCTGGGGCCCCCCATATATGCCTGTGGCCCAATATCCTGCCTGTGCCCCCCTATATATGCCTGTCCCCCCTATTTTATGCCTGGGGCCCCCATATACTGCTTCAGTGCCCTATTCCCTAATGAGGGGACTGCTTACCTATTTTAAGGGAGTTGCTGGAAAGTAGGATTCTAAGAAATTTTGTCCAAATCCTCGGGAGGGGTTTTGGGGGGCAATCAGCATGAAGGTGTAAACCCGGTGGAGAAAAAAAGGGGGAAAGTGAACGACGTGATCAGAAAAGACGTCTCCCGGGGAGCATAAATGTAACGCAGGGTAATACTTATATTTCTGCGAGTTACTACAAAATAGTTCTTTCCACTTCTGGTCACTGTATGGCGGTGGTATATGTAATGAACTGTGTACAGTGATGGTCAATGTTTGGGGGGCGCGTTTGGCGGGTCTGGAGGATTATTTTGGCCCCAAATAGATTGTTTGGGGTTTGGTTTTGTAGGGGGTTTTGTAACAAACCTTTTCTGGTAGATTTGCTCCGGTATCGGTGTTGTTTTTGGACTGTTTAGGGGATTGTCTATAAGGTGAGAATCTGAAAAATAAATTTTTCATTGGTGATTTTTACTGTACAGTGACTGCTGAGGAGATGGACGGGTCTGTTGGGATGTGCAGAAAATTGTGCAGGGAAAACGGTTTTTCTCTGTAAAAAAAAAATGCAGTTCAAAAAGGGCGTGAAAAATGTCGTGGAAAACCCAGCCCTACCCCGAAAAACACAAAAAGGGCCCCAGCCCCGGATGTTTTTGGACCCCAGCAACCCCTGGGACCCTCAGGAGGGTCTCTGTTGTATGTGCATGTTGGCTTTTAAAATGGAATGAATAAACAATTTATACTTTTTTTTAACTCAGCCCGGTCTGCACCTGCATATTTTTTCTCCATCTATGAGACGTTCGTTGCTGGAGCCGGTTCGTCTTTATCTTACATGCTGTTAGAAACTGGACCGAGGGATTGCACCCTGAACCGCATGCTTGCAAGAGTGTAACGTTTAACACAGGGGAGCTGTTTTCATTGTTGTTTGCCGCTTACATGTATCAGGTAGGGGATTACTTTCCATTTTATGTAAAAAAGCTAGCCTGCTATGCAAAATGGATATAGATGAGGTGTCCGTCCTTTGCACTGTGTAGGCCAATGAGAGGTTTTCTCATCAGGCTCTTTCACAGAGTCTGCTCTTCACAGCCAGCTTTAGGTTCCGACTTCCTGGTCAGGCTGTGAGTGGTTCTACAGCAGTGACTGACATTTCAACTCTGCTATTCCCAGCTGAGCCTTTTTGAGGAACATTGGTGATGGAGAGGTTTTAACAGCAGGGCACAAGGTCACAGGGCTCTAAAGAATTAAAATTGTCAATAACCAACAAGCTTCTGTTCTGCTGATAAGACACAGCAGGGAGTGACCTCACCATCCCATCCATTGCAAGAGCACCAAGAGGTGGTTGGTAATCTAGGAAACCTTCTGTAAACAAGCACAGGAGATAAGAACTGCTCTTACTTTGAAAGGAAGAAAATCAGAACAGCAATGTATTTGGTAATAATCTTTTTGTACCTTTATCTACATGTTTAAAGGGGTTGTCTCACTACAAGAATTGCTTTTTATGTTAAAGATCTTGCAAAAACAAGTCACTTTAATGTCCATTAACAGTATCCTACCTATTCTGAGATATCCCCTGAGGTTGCTATAGCTACAGACCTGTTTGATCTTTCCTGATAGGCTGCCAGCACTGATTGCTATAACTACAGATCTGGCTTCTACTGCAGCCTAGTGGAAGCCAGTAAACACGCCCCTGAATTCAAAGTGAAACCAAAAAAACAGGACAGAGGTGAGATGAATCAGTGTAGTGAGACAACCCCTTTAAAGTTAATCAATGTGGTGAGAATACCCCTTTAAGTAAGGTAGGATGCAAGGTTTCTATGTCACATAAAAAGACAGTAGGAGGAAACTGTATCACATATAGCTAGAGGAAAAAGGAAAATTAGAGTGCCCAGCAAAAGACTTGGCCCCGCAATGATATGACGTCACCTTCTGCATAAAATCAGAACATTAGTTTGACTTGTGCAAGATTTTAATGTTTCTCTGCTGGGAAAAAAGTCAGATTTAATTTTTTATAAGATTGGAAATTTAAAATGTTATAATTTTTTTTAGCCTTTCTTTTTATATAGCTGTCTGTCATGTATGAAACATTAAGGGCCACATGTATGAAAACTGTTTAGGTCTAAAACTCATTTTTGCCCATATTTGACTCAATTTTTAATATGGGCAAAAAAGTGAGTTTAAGACCTAAACAGTTTTCATACATGTGGCCCTAAATATATATGGCTTATTTTCCTAAGTTTGACAGGACAATATTGATGAAATGTTTTTAAAATTGTTCTCACAGTAATGTGAAGTAAAAGGAGTCATACATTCACCGAACCACTGCTATGCATGTGGGCAGCTTTAGATTGTGAGCAGATCCAGCAGAATGTATGGGCACAAATGTCAGCTCTGCTCATGTACCGTTCCTGTAAATTCAAAGCAAAATAGTCTCCGAAATTTCACGGGGGTCACATTGTTAAAGGGTTAACGAGACCTTCTTGCTCTTGAGCTTGAGTGTATAATCCTGCCTAACGAATTTGATTTCTTCATTTATCCTTCTACACTCGCTCCCCTAATTATGTAATATGTTTGACTAAAGCCAGACCATTCATTTATCTTAGGTGGAGGCACTATAATCCTCTTGTGCACTCCACAATCGGGGGATGAAGTATTTGTCTAAATCCAGATGTGACAGATTTGCTTCAGATTTGTGATGCAGATCCTGCACTGAAAATCGGCTGCAAATTACAGTACAATGTATGTTCATGGGATTTTGAACATGCCATCCATATGTTGTGGACATTTTCTGCACAGAAAGATGAGGAGGCTACATATTCTTACGTTTATAGCATACGTATTTTGTTGCAGAAATGCCATGGATTTCATTGTTAAGGGGTTGTCTCGCTACAATGATTGGGTTTTAATGAAAGATCTTTAAAAAACAAGCAGCTTTGCATATATGTTCATTACAAATTTCCTACTGATTTTGAGTTATCCCTGGTAGTAGGAGTGCATCAGCTTCTCCAATCACTATAGCAGCCGACCTGTTGATTTTTATCTCACTGGCTGCCACTGCTGGTGACTCATCAGATTCTCAATACAGGTCAGAGCACAGAGCCCCTTCCGCACAGTATGCTTCTGTAGGGAAGGGAGGGCTCTGGCTCTGGCTTCTGTGTCTGTGTAGCTGGATTAACCCTGTGTGTAATCCTGCTCTCTACACAGATTGAGGAGAGCAGAGGTGAAGCTAATCTGTGGTCAGTACGATGTGACAGCAGTGAAGTGTGTTACTATAATCACCATGTGTCTGTGGAGCTTTGACTATAAAATAGAAAGATCAGGGGGGCATGTAAAAGGGTTTCATACCCCTTGCTCTGCTGTATTGTGAAACATCGTAAATTTTTAGAAAAATCACTTCACAGTGCCCTGTGTCTGTTCTGACAGGGTTTGTTTGTTGTTCCCTTGAGATGCCCGGTGGAGATTTGTTTTGCAAAAGAGGGGGTAGGGGAACCCTTAAAACCCCCTTGTTTCTGTATTAGCATACACTGCTTCCCTACCTCTGGTTTCCAAAACTCATAGATAAAGCCCTTCCCTGCTGTCTCCTGATTTCTGTGGAGAGGGCAGCAAGAGTCGGGCCCAGAACCCACAGTGCACTGACCCAGCCTTTAGCACCCAGTTAAGGCGGGCACACACGGGTTTTTAAACTTTGGCAGAAAACCCCCCTCGCCCTCCCCCTGCTGTAAAGAAGTTACTGCAGTCTGAGGGGGGAAAAGTTTCCCGGGGGTTCTGGGGGGGGGGGGGAAAGGGGGGAGGAAATAGGCAAACAAGAAGCACCCCCCTGAATTCAAAAACCCTATGCTGCCAGAACACTGAAGTGGGGGGGCCTGAAACCCTTTTAGTGAGAAAAATCCTTTAAATTCCCCCCTTAAAAAGTAAAAGGGCCTGATTTTATCGGGCTGTTACTTAAAGGGAGATTACCCAGTGGTCTTGTTTGTCTTCCTTTTTTAAATTATTGCCCCCCAGTTGATTTCTTCACCCAAGTGCTTGCTATTGCAAAAATTCAGTTTTCCCCAGTGTTGAGGACAAAGGGTTTTTTTTCCCGGTGCCCCTTCACACCCTTTTTGGTTTTCACCTTGGGGGGTTTTTTGGAGTGTGACTGTTTGAGGTTGTGGAAGGTTTGTTTTTTTTATACTGATAACAAGTTCAACTATAATGGGGTCCACCTGGTTTCTACCCATGGTTTTTTAGTAAATTTTTTAGAAAAAAACTTTCCCCACAGGGGTGGGGCTATTGAAATTTCCCAAATTTTTTGGTGGCATCTTCAGTATGTCATTAAATATGCATTTATTTATGAGCAGCTCTATGATTATTTGGTCAGATTATGGGTGATACATTCAAGTGCTCTAAATGTAGACTCTTTAAACTGTAATCTATTTGGCACTGGCTGGACTGAAGTAAGGAATCTAGGAAAGGGGTTTTAAACAACTTTTTATGGCCCCAAGGAAAACATTGCCCTTTTGGGTTTACTTTAAAGGGGGTGCAGATAATCTTTAAGGGATATTTTATGGCTTTTTAAATTTTGTAAATTTCCCCAAAATTATCAGAGGTTAGGTTTTTTAAAAGGGGGTTTTTCCCATGAAGGGGTTTCCCTTCCTCTTTTTGGGAAAGGGGAATATAAACAAAGCAGCAAAATTTTTGAAGGGGCTGCAGGGGTAAGGGGGAAAGGGGGGACCCAGGAGTTAGGAAGCGGGGAGGTCTCAAAAGTTTCCCAAATAATAATTTTTTAAAACCCGAGGGATTTTCTAAACGGGCAGCCAGACTCATCCACTGATTTTTCCCCACCCCCTTGAAAAGGCCCCTTGGGTGTTCCCAATGTCATCAAAATAAAAAGTGAAAAACCGAAAGGGGGGCCAGATCAGCCCTGTCATGTCCGGGTGTGTTAATGTAAACCTTTTCAGGAAAAAAGGGGGAATGAGAATCCCCTTGTTGTCTCACAGGCTTCATTTTTTAAAAAATGACCTATTTTTTGAAAAGTGATTAAAATCCCAAATTTTGTGGGGACCCCACCCCAAAAATTAAAACCCCCCCCCCAAAAACCCCCTTTTTAAGGGATTTGTAAAGAGCCCGAATGGGGGATCTTCTACTCTGTACTTTAGAAAGAGGATGTGAGGTACTTATATTCATTGTAGTTTTTTACATTTTTTTCTACATTTTAAATGGAAATTTTTATAAATCTGTCAGGGTTTTTTGTCACAAGTAAAAAACTTCTTTGGGGAAAGGGAAAACCCTTTTGAAAAAAAAACAAAATTTTTTTTTACTGGATTGCTTATTTAGGTAGCTCGACATAGCATATACAGCTCTATAGTGCCAGCCATAACAGTGTCCATCATAGCAGTGCCAGCTATACAGTGACAGTGCCTACCATGACAGTACCAATAATATAATGTTTTTCCAAAATAAAGTGCCGGGCCTTGGCCCTGTTCACACGGTTTTAAAAATGGGGGGTATTTCGGCCCGGGAATTAAAGCGCCGAAGGGGCCCCAAATTTAAAAGGGGCCAAAAAAGGGCCCCATTCATTACGGTAATTCACAGTTTTTCATAGAGAACTTTTTTTTCGTCCCCTCCCCCCGCCCGGGGAATCCGGGGGCGGGGAGAAAATTTCACCTTTTTCCCCCTTTCTAGGGCTTTAATTCGCGGTACCCAGTGATATTAAAATGGGCCGGCGAAAAATGGGGGGCCCCGCTTTATTTCCCCGCCCCCGGGCCCCGCCCCGTCAAAAGGGGGACGAAATTTTCCCGGGGGGGAAATTTCGTCCCGCAATTAAAAGCCGTGTGAACATGGCCTTTTACATTTTCCCAACCATGACAGTACCAGTCGGGAAAAACTGCCCACAGTAACAGAGCCAGCTGTACCTGCCCCCCAAAAACCGTGTCATTTTAGGGCAGCCAGAAGAGTGCCATCGGGTTAAATAATTTTTAAAAAATGTTAAAGCCAAAGCATGTTTTGCCCTTTCTGGGGGGGGCTGTGCAAAAGGGGGTTTTCCCCTGACCAAAGGGAACCCCTTTTGGGTTCTTCCAGCAAATCTGCAACAAGTTACAGTATAGTATATTTGGATGGGATTATAAACATGTATGTCTTCCACGCGTTGTGAAAATTTTCTGCGCAGAAAATGAGCATGCGTCATATTTTTAAATGGAAAACTTGCTCATTCTGTTGCAGAAATGCTATGGGTTTTTTTCTGTGAATTTCGCCCTTTTTTATGTATTTAAAGGGCCCGATTTCCCTTTGGCGGTTACTTCTGTTTCCCCTGATCCCCCAATTTGGTTCACAAAACAAAAGTGAGAGTGTTGTTGGATTATTTATCTGGAACCCATTGGATTATAACTCGGTCCACCGTATGTTCATTGATGTGTAAAGTCATTTTAATGCAAGAAATAGTTCATGATGCTGTGCTATTGTTTTTCAATTTTTTTATTTCCAAAAACTTTAGTTTTTTGTCTTTTTAAACCCCCCTTTTGGACCCAGCCCGTTTTGACCCTCCTGACACGCGTATTTTTGAAATATGAAAATGTGCCACTTTATGTGGGGAAAAAAAATTTTTGACATTTCACCTATTCCCTGTTTTTTCAGAGAAAAGTTTTCTCGTGACATTTTTGTTTCTTTTAAGGAGTAAAAAATTTTTATCCCTGCAAACCTTGCTTGTTTTTTAAAAATATCAAAATTTCATGAAAATTTTTTAAAAAATTTGTCATTTTTAAAAATTCCTAAATTTTGTGTGCAAGACAGAATATTATTCACCACAAATAGTTTATAACTAGCATCTTACCCTATGTCTACTATAGGTTGGCATCAAAATTTTTTAAAGTTTTTTTTTTTTTTTTTTCCGGGTTTAGAGGGCTTAGAAATTTAGTTGGGAAAATTTTTCACTTTTTTTAAGAAAAATTTTTAGTATTTTCAACCGTGTTTAGGGAAGTTTGTTAACCCCTTTTGGTATTTCACAGAAATTAAAGCAAAGTGGAGGTGAAATTTTTCAAAATTTCAATTTTTGCAGATTTTAATATTTATCCTAATACTGGTAGGTAAAAATAATATCAATTCCCCAGGTTCCCTTTTTTAGAGTATTAATAGTGGCATCGGCGCTGCCCGGGGGCCTCCTGGGTGAAAAAGCGGGTCAGAGATCCCCAGATGCTCGCCTCGGTGTGCTTGCCCGCGCGGTCAGGGGCGGGCCCTGATGGGGTGCAGGCTGGGGGCAGTGACCCGGCGTGCGCCTGTGGGAGGGGGGCCCGTCGGCCCCCCGCCACAAAGGGGCCGGTGCTGTGCGACCATTGCGGCCCCTGTAGGCGCCACGCGGTGCCCGGCATCGGGGCCCCCCGGGGGGAACACCTCCTCCTCGGGGGCGATCCCAGCCGGGGCCCGCGGCACGGACGCCCGCGGCCCCCGGGAAATGCCTGGTTTGCCCTATGGTCAGCCCGGGCCTGGGGGGTTACAGTAAAATTTAAGGGGAAATGTAGATTTTAGGGTTTGGGTTCAAAACAGCTTCCCTGCAAATTTGGTTTTTTTAAAGGTATGCGCCGAAATAGAAGTGTTTTTGGGAAACCCAAAGGGGGCTGTTCAGGGGTGAAATTTCCCAAAAGCACGGGTGGGGGGGGGCGGGGGGGAGGGGGGCAGCAGGCGGCCCCATAGAATGCATTGTCAGGGGGTTTTGAAATTCGCCGCAAATAATTGACGTCTTTTTCCTTCCCCCCGGCACTACAATACGTTTCGGCATTGTACCCCAAGGGGGACAAACCGATAATCCATTTATGAGAGCTATGATTTACTGTAATTGTAGTGCTCATTTCAGCGCGTATAAAGCGCAATACGCGGCAAAATGCGTGCGCAATTAGGGTAAAAAGGGAAGGGCCTTTTGTAAAACATAAAACTTAAACCCCAAATTCCTTTGGAATCTCTTTTCTTCCCCCTTCTGACTAAGTTCTCCCTTTTGGAGTCTCTATTGTTGAGGGGGAACCCCAAATTTGTTATGGCCCCGGGCCCCCGGACCCCTGGGCGGGCTCCCACCTCTATCAGATTTTGATACAATAAGTCAGAAAATCCAAATAAGACAGGTTGAGCAGTGAGTTTATATAATTTTTGGTTATGGGGGATGACTGAATGCGCGGGTTCAGCGGAGCACAAACTTTTACAGGTCCCATTAAGAGTAAAAATACTTTGGGTTTCCCGTTAAAATTTTTTTCAAGGCCCTAAAGGGCAAAGGCGAGGCCCTTTGGGAAATGTATCTTGTGTCACAACATGAATTGTTTCTTGGTTGCCCCCTGAATTGTTTTTTGTGTCGGACAGGAGTTTTAAACCCCTTAACTTAAAACAATTCCCCCCTTTTGCACAAACGATACAGTATGTTAGTGGGCGTGCAAACTCCCTTCACCCTGTAAAGAAAAAAAAAACGTTTAGCCATCCCTTCAAAATTGTTTTCCTGACTTCCCTTTTTCCTAATAGTCCTTTTTAAGCGGTGGCAAAAACCGGGGGTAGGGGAGGACAGCAAAGGGGAGTAGTGATGCTTCCCGATTGAGACAAAATAACCCTAAAAAGTTAAACCCCCCTGTGTAGTCGGATTTTCCCAAAGCCCTGGTGGGGCCCCACAAAGCTGTCCCTTCATATTGGTGCAAAAAAAATTTTGGCGTTTCCCCCAAACAAAGAATACAATCTTCAATAAATATTCGAGCAGAAAACATGGAAAAGCAGATTAACAAAAAAATATTTTTTAATACAGTCTGCAATATCCCCATTACCCAACCCCCCGGGCCCCCTTGGACTTTAAAGGGGTTTTAGGGCAAAAAATTTTCCCCCCCCTTTAAGCATTTTTAAAATTAACTTTTCCCCTTCCCACGTATGTTGTGTAGGTATCGTTCTAGAGGGAAAGGGTTTTTAAAGGCATCTGGGGTTAGGGGGAAGTGGCGTTGAAGCTAATCTGGTGGCAATTTCCCCCGTTGGCAAACTCCTGAGTTTTTTGAGATCCCCAATTTCCCCCAATTAGTATCCCAAAATTTACTGCTGATGCTTATTGATTTTTGGTGGAATACCCTTACCAGGGAAAAGTTTTATCCATCCTACTAGGGGAATCGGTATGTGGTTTTCCCCGGGCCCTAGAGTATTTGGTGTCTTTTTTGGGCAAAATTGATTGAGTAATTATTTCCAAAACCCCTAAAATTCTCCCCATGTCACAGGGATTGCCAAAAAGGGCCCATAGATGAGGCTGTAAATGGGGCATGTGTGCAATCCGAAATCTTTTTGGTTTTTTTTCTTTTGTAGAACCATGTGATGTGGGTGAGTTTTTTTTTCCTGGGGTTTTCATGTATTCCATTTAACCCAATTTCTTACCGGAAATCAGTGTCAATGTCCAGAGGCACCTAAAGGCCCACTTGCAATGGCTTGCAGGGAAACCTAGGTTGGGTTCCCTTCAAATTTGACGAGGTAGCAGTCGTACAAAAGGATTTGGGTTTGGTCCCTCGAAACCGGGGTTCCAACGCTTTCCGGGAGTGTTTTTTAAGGTACCCCTGGTCCCGGGGTTGGGGAGTGTGGGGCTTTTTTTCCCCGGCGTCAGGATTGGCAAAGAAAAAAAAACTTTTCCATGACTTCGGGTTAGTTGGTTCTGTTTTTTTGATCACAAAATTGTGGGGCTATCCACTCCAATTTGGCAAGATTGGGGAAAAGTAACCACCTAGTCTTGGGGCGGTTCAAAAAAAATTTTTCGTATGGTTTTAAAATTTTGTTTTTCCCCTGCGGAGTGTGTAGGGCAGATTAATTCCCCAGCTTTTTGGCGGGTTTTTTTAAAAAAACCCCCTGAAAAAAGGGGTTACCCCTGTCTGCCCTTATGGTCTCGGGGGAGCCCAAAACCCTGGGGGCCCAATTTCCCAATTACCATTTTCTTTCCCTGTGGCCCTTGCAGTGGCATGTCCCAAATGGGTAACTCAGGCCAATTGAAAAAAGATCTGGACTTACTAAGGTGTACTCGAAACCTGCCCTTTTTGGAAAATGAATATAGTGATTTGGAAAACTTTGGGAAAGGATTTAGAGGTTCTGGGTATTTTTTCATTGGATTTTTGGAATACCTGAAAGGATTATTTACCTGACAGATGTGACGTTCCTGCAGTGTAGGACGGGAAACCCTGTCTAAAACCCGGGGGCCCAACCCAATTTCCTTTTAAAAGGTGGGGGCCCATAGCATTGGAATTTTGGGTGTTTTGGGGAGGTAAAGGAGATTAGGAAAGTAGGTCCCATCCCCTTGGGTTTTAAAAAACTTTTTTTTCCAATTTCCCATAATCCTTTCCTCCCCTTTGCTTTGCTCCCCCTTTTCCAATCTTTTTGTCTTCTTCCGGGCTTTTGCCTGCGCTTTTTGAGTCTATTAGAGGATCTTTTCCCGGGAAAACTTCCCCCACAAAAAATTAAAAGTCGGGTTCTGAAATGGAGCAGTATTTTCGTTCGGGAGGGGGGCCCAACATTCTGTTTTAATGAGTTTTGTAAGTCATGACCCCAAAGTTTTTTTCTAACTGAGTTCCCCTTCCCCCCCCCCTTTCTGAATCCCAAATTAGAGAATTTGCCTTTTGGGAATTTTTAATGCTGGGGGATTTAGAAGGGGTACCCCTGTTTTGCTTCTGTGGTCAGGCAGAATGGTGTCTGCTTTGTGCATTCATAATTTGGTGCATGAAGTGCCCTTTTTGCTGTGTATTTAGTGGGTACTGTCTAAGTTGAGGGGAAAATGACACCCTGGTTTTTTCTGTAACTTTAAAAAGGTGGCAAAAGGTAGACATTCCCATGTCTGTTTTGGATTTTGCCCTAGGGGCAGTTGGGTTTCTCTGTAAAATAAGAAATTTTTAAATTTACAATTTCCCTAAACTGCCAAATTCCGGATTTTTTGCTCCCAAAAGAACAATCCGGGCTAGAGCTTCCTATAAAAATTTGGGTTGAAAGGGGATTTTTTTAAAATTACAGTGCCCCTCTGGTTTGGAATTTCATTTTAGATTTTAGTTTGGTCCCAAAAAAAATTGCCCCCCAACCCAAAAATTCTGTTGCCCAAACTGAAATCAAAAAACCCTGTTTTAAAATGTAGGGGGGCAAAATTTTTTTTTTTAGGGGTACAGTGAGTGGTAATTTTTTTCTATTAATCCAAATAAAACCCGGATACAACAACAGAATTGTAATAAATAAACTCTCGGGGTTAGACTTCTTGTTGAGACCCCCCCTAGAGGCTCCGTGTCCACCCGGGGGTCTATGAGGGCCAAACCGGGATGGTTATAGGGGCATAGGGGTGCTGGGGCTGGACCATGCTGTCCCCTTTTAGTTTCTGTAGTCAGTCCCGTTCAGGCTCTCCTGCCTTCCTTTTTTTCTCTTTATAAACTCTCTTTTTTTTTTCTCAGTTACGTTTATGTTGGGGCCCCTTTTTACCCCCAATTTGGGAAAAAGGTTGGGGGGCCCCCCGCTTGGTTCCTCTGTGTTCCCCTGACTTGCATTTGTGCATCTTTTCACTTTTCTTTTCTTTTTAACTCCCCCTCCCCTTGCTTTTTCTAAGAGACTGTTGCATCTTTCCCCGGATCTTCCCAAACGGGAAAAAATATTTTAAAATTTATCTGCCACTCGGGGATGCATTCCATTAGGAACGTCCTTTTCCCTTTAAATCCCCCTTTCTGGTCCGGGGAATGTCATGTCCCCCATTCCCCATGCCCTTTCCCGAATTTTTAAACCCGAATTAATTTTAAAGTCTCCCTCTGTTCTGCTGCCCCGGGACTGTTTGTTTCCCCCTTTGGTTTTTGTTCCCCCCTGGGAGAATATTGCCAAAATCTGACAAAAACCCTTACTCCTGATGCCCTCGTTCTTTTGTCTGCCCGGGGTTTTGGGGGCCTTTTCCCATGATCCCTTTTCGTCCCCCCCGTTTCCCTAGTTGGGGTTCCCAAATTTAAAAGGCCCCTGGGGTCCTTTCGGTACCCCAAAATTGGTGTCCTATATCTGGGGGAGGCTAGGATTTGAGGGAAAACCCAGGATCTGGAATGCATATATAAGTATTTTCCTCCAAACATATTTTTATTTCTAAAGAGGATGATTCCCGTTTTCAGTCACAATGTCATACCCCCACTCCGGAACCCACACAGTCCTTAAAATTTTTTTACCGATCTTTTTCCCCTTTATTGGCCCACCTTTCGAATCCCTGTCCCCGGGTATTCATCGGTTTGTCAGGCCCCCATACATTCAAGCCTAAAGGGCAGAATTTGGGCTCGACACCCCAAGGGAACCCTTTAGTCCTTAAACCTGTTTCCCCTTTTTTTCTTATTCCCGACCCCAAAACTTGCCAATTAGTTTGTACATTATGGGGTTTAAAATAAGATCTTTCCCCTCCTTTCAGGCGCAGAAGTTTTAGTTCGGCAAACCCTTCCCTAATTTTTAACCAAAAAAATGACGCCTTATGCTTTAAAACCGTATACTTTCAATCAGCAAATAGGTCAAAGGTTTTTTTTGTCCCGCAAGAGGACCCCTTTCTTTTGAAAACCCTTTTTTATATCCCGGCTCGGACCCAAAGGGACATTTGACTTGGGGAAGGCACGGAGTAAATAAAATCTTAATAAAAAAAATGCTCTTACCTGGGCCCGGTTTTGTCTTTTGGGATTCCTTCGGTCAGAAATTTCCTGTGTTGCTTCGAGATCCAAGGATTGTGGGTTTTTACCCAAAAGGTGTGGGTCCCCGTTTTTGGACGCCCGTGTTTAAATTCTACCCCTTTTGGGGGATTCTCTAGTTGCTGAGTGAAGCCCCCTTTTTTTTGGGGTCCAGAACCCCCGGGCGCCTGGGGCCCGTGCCCCCTCTATAGATATAGATACGAAAGTTGTATCCCCCATAAAGGGGCGGTTGAGCGCCTTTAACCCAAAAAAAGAAGTATTTAAATTTTTACAAACGTGAGTTTTTAAAGTTTTGGTTTAAGCGATGAATGAATTTTCGGGAGTCAAACCGGGAGCCCAAAATTTTACAGGTCACATTTAGAGATAACATAATAGAGTTCCCTTATAATTTTTAATGGGCCTGAAAACAAAAGGGGAGGGGAAATCCTTTAAAAAGGGATTTTTGTCCAAAAAAAAAAAAATGAATTTTTTCTTGTGTTGGAAACCCTGAATTGTTTCATTTTGTGGGGAAAGGGGCTATTTAAAAATTAACTTTACACTTAAAAGGGAAATATTGACTTAGCTGCAGAAGAAACACCAGACATGGTCCCTAGAATAAAACACAATTAAACTGCAAACACTCTAAAATGCCAAAAATGCCCGTCAAAGGGAAAATTTATTAAAAAGTTTTTAAAATTCCTATCTGCTACTTTTGGTAAAATGAAAAATTTAAGGGTTCTTAGCATATAATTTTGATCAAAACCATAATTGTCCATCCACTGCGACAAGGTGACCTCAATTCAGATGGAAACCCAATTTGACATTTTACCTTACTTGGTGTCTGTTCAGACGTCCATCCTTTCACGGAGAGAAGGTCCCAGCTACACCCTGTTCTGATCAAAAACAGTCTATGTGGATGGACAGAGTGAACAACCAAAATGGAGGCTAGCCACAGGTATTTCTGCACACCTGTATGATTATTTGGTTAGTTTATGGGTGTTACAGTCAAATACTGGAAATGTGGACTTTTTTAAGCCATATTACATGTAACAATGGTTAGGCTGAGGTGCAAAATCTAAGGAATCTCCTAATTTTCCTCCTTAACGCTACAAGATAGTATGGACTTAGCTGTAGGAAGACCACCACACATAATCCCAAGAAAACATATGGATTGAAGGCAATAGCACTTTGGGAGTAGAAGTCCAAGACAGGGGTCTGAGCCATTAATAGAATCAAAGAAACCATACAAGTAATTCCTAAAGTGAGGTATAGTTGACATCCACACAGATGAGTTTGGGTCAATCAGGAGTCAGAATCAGGAGCAATGTACAAGGATCGAGAGCCAGGTTAGAGTATGTACCTTAATCAGGAGGGGATGATTCCCCTATAAATTTGCTGCTAGACCTTACATCTTCCTCGGCACCTCTCACTTTATGAACTTGATACCATTTTGCAGTAAGAACATGCGAGCCACAACCTAATTCAGCTAGGCCATGGCAGAAAATTGGGGCTTAAACAGCAGAAGAAGAAACATGTTCACAATGTAACAAGTTTGATTTTTCTAAAGTATTGGGGCAATTTAAGAATTATATCGTAATATGGCACCACTGAGTAACCAAATCTCTGTTAAGGTTAGACATCATTACACTATCCACATCATGACAGTGTGATGGGCCAATGTCTTACCAGCATCAACTGTAGATTGGACATTTGTTTGGTGTAAAAACCCAGTCATGACTTCCGGTTCCGGCGCCGACATGCGGTGACGCGGCTGCAGAAGCTCCGGAGCACCGCGACCGAACACCCGAAAATCTACCGGCCTCCAGCAGCTCCCGCCATCTTGGGCAGCCACCGGAGACTTGGGCGCACACCACGGAAGCGGGCGACAGGACGCAGAGCCGCCTCAGAAGCCCCGCGACCGACAATAGGAGGAGAGCAGGCAGCGGGTCCCAGGCGGGAGAGACGGAGGAAGGAGGACTGGAGCGCGGACCAAAGGGTAACCCCGGGAAACGCTCGCTGACTCCCATATAGGGTTCCCAGCACACTGTACCGGGAGTAACAGGCAGCGCTCACCGCCCTGCAGAGGCCCCGGCCTTAATCCATCTGGCGCCATTTTATTTACATATACTTCCGGCCATCTTGGGGAGTTGTCTGCTATGGCCGCCACTCATAGCTGGAGCAATCTTCAGCTTTCAGCCCTCTGCTCCCCTACTCAGTCAGAACAATAATACCGGCTGCTGGTCAAATAATTAAAAAGCACGGGACCCTCTAGCCCTAATCAACAGCACTTAGCAGCCCATCACAAGCCCGCACCAAGTAGGCGTTCTAATCCATATTAACCCTTCAGGGGAGAGACATACCTGAAGACTGAGACTTGTTTAAACTGCCCAGATAAACCACTCTGCTGCCTGTGCCCTATGTAGCTGAAGCATCTGCTGCTGTAACTACACAGGGCTCTCTCTTAATCCTCTGTGCATCTCACAGATCCGTGCCATATAACCTTAGAGCTTGCTATAGTGCTCGAACCTACGCATCCTGCACACCTCTTGTCATTGCCATCCATCCACCTCTTCACTGGGTGTTATATGAACGGTAACAAACAGAAGATGGGAAAGTCCAAATCTACTAAGCAAACTAAAACAAATCTAGGGAAATCCCAGACTCTGAAGCAGCTGAGTCCGGACACTCTGCACAAGTTAAGATCATGACTGGAAACATATCTGTACCATCTGGCAACCCCAAAAACACCTGCTCCGACTGCTCTGGCATGTGAAGCTCAAGCTTTCCAGAAGATAATTATAAAATAATAGCGACCGAAGTGGCAAACAAATCGCCCCTGACCGCAAGAATCCCAACAGCCACTGTACGCACATGTTCGCGAGGTGAAGTGGGAAATAATAGTGCAACTCAGATCGTCTAGAGAGGCTGGAATTTAAAGTTCAAACCTTAGAAGATGACGCTGACGCCTTAAATTCACAGCTGGGTGAGGTACTTCTCTGAAAACAAAAAGAATGGCCGACAAAAAAAAAAATTTGATGACCTCGGAGAACCGCTACAGGCGCAATAATTTAGAGGATATGTAGGTCTGCCAATCGGTCCTCAGCACTTCCTAGCCTTAAATCAAATTTTTTGAACAGGATCTTCCTGACTACTGGAATCCCAAAGCGTAGCCGGGTAAACGAGCAACATAGGCTGGGTCCTAACATTGAAAAAAAAAAAAGTGAAGAACCCAAGGATTCATGGAACACCATACAATTCTCCAAGACCAAGACAAAACCAAAGCGTGAAATTCCTAAATTATTGCTATAAATCTTGAAATATTAAAGAGCATTCAAGTCTATCGCGACTTCTGGAGTACGATTTACCAGAGGTCACGAGGTTGTACATCGTTTTGATGTACTTTTCAGCTGAGGTTTGCCAAACGCCGATTGAACCTTCTCAATGATATGCACGGAACTGTACAGAAGACTAGAAGAAATCCTGCTCTGCTGTATCTGGCTACTGTTATGGTATTTTTCACAAAATGGAAACTCATCCCACTTTTCGAAGCACCTGCTGAATCTCAGGGATACATGGAGAATATCGGACGACACATCTAGAAACATGATCGCCCTCAGCACTCTCCGCGGTCGCGGCACCGGTCTCAAACCCACCTACTCCACCATAGACCCACCCACGTGCTCAAGATACACTCGAAAGCTATGGACACCCAAGAAACAACGCAAGCGCCAGGCATTCGAGCCTTGGACACTTGAACATTAAGACAACAGGGGGATCCCCTCTCAGGTTAGAACGAGCCTTCTTAGTGACCCACGGTCAGTTGTCAATAGGAAGCTAAAATAATTGTGCAGGTTATGGTCATGCCTGCGACATTATTTCTGTAATTAAGGTTTAATAGCTCCGGCGAGGAGCTTTATAGTCTAGTTAAACAGTTGCCGAAACCGACATGTAGGGGAAATTAAGAGAAGATCCCCCCAGCATCTTGACAGTGGAAAGACAGGATTTTATCCTCTTCCCCTGTGGTGCTTTTTGGAAGCTGTTGTTTCCAGTTCTCTTGTCCCAATGTGGGATTCATTTGTTATCCTTAAAAAAGTTAATTACTGATTTTGTTTTATTTCATACCAGTGAGTGTGTGGTGAACTACATGGAGTTGCTAGATCGTACTCCCTTTGAGTTATCCCCTGAGACGGTATCTTTGATTCCAACTAAACCTTTTCGGGTTATCTATTATATCTTTCATGATGATTACTATCATATCTTGGAAATTAAAAGGCCCTTAGGTCCACCTCGTAAAGAGGGGCAAATGGATTCCTGCGACATATAAAAAAGATTAAGATCGTTAATTTTATTTTTTTTTTTTTTTTATTTTTGCTCTGCTTCCATGGAGTCCCAATCTTAGACCGTAGAGATTTTTTAACTAATAAAACATGTGGGTGGCAATGACAAGTAATATGGGTCCCCGGCAGTAGGGAAAAAGAGTGGGGTCATATATACAACTTACATAAAAACCTCAATACCCACAATGGTGATTGAGGAAATCGGTAGATCTATTAAGTAGATTTATGAGAATCTTTGCTATCAATGAACAAATACCCAGGTAACCCTATAAACATTAATGTCTAATGTGAACAGCAAGGGTCTTTTATGGAGAACTGCGGGGCAAGAATTTCTAAGCAGATACCACCCCTCTCCAAGATAGATAGTGAGGGTATTAGAAAGCAGTACATTATTACAACGACGATAAGGTCCTCACCACCCACCCCCCCCCCCTGACACCGGTACCCATACGGAAACTCCTCTGTTAAGATTTATGGATAGCACCCACCTAAGAGACATCTGGCGGTCCCTTCACGCCATAAGATAGAGAGTACACATTTTTTTCTCATTACCTCACACGTCCATTGATCACCGTCATTGACTACTTCAGGTTTATCCCCTGAACGGCCCCACGGGTTAGAACAGCAAGATATAGAGGACTATATCATCTCAAGACCACTCCCCAATACCATTGGAAACTTTTGAATTTACCCCAAGAGGAAACAAACATATAATGGCGTTTCCCCTCTTACTTATACGAAAACGAGGACTTCTCCAACCTCTTAAAAGCATGGTGGATAGAGTTCAAAACCGATAATATAGCTCACGCTGATACGCCCCATTTATTTTGGGAAACAGCTTTAAAGAGTTTTTAAGACGAATAAATCAGCATATAAGCTATCTAGAAAGAACAGTAGCATCCAAGCTGAGGAATTTCCCACAACTCAGGTCTTGCTTTATTCTGCCTTCAGAACATGCCCATCCCGGTTGAGATCTGGTAGTCCTGGAGCATAGCACAGAAAGAATATGAACATTGGAGCTATTGGCAACGGTAACATCCCTGAAAATCTATCCAGTCAGCTAAACTCTCTATGTTCGGAAACAAGCCATGGTCACTCTTGCTCAATTAGCCATGAAGGCCTGAGATCTATCAACACCATCCATGCTGTCAAAAATAAAATGGGCATATCTAAACATGAGGGAATAGACAAAGTCCAGATTTTCAGGGATTACTACTCTGAGTTATCGTTCCCCATATCCGGAACAGGGGAGAGTCAGACGACCCTGGAAGAAAATATCCTTTCCAAAATTATCCCAAGAAGACAGGGCCTTTCCTAGAGCACCCCAATCAGGTATGAAATAAAAGCCCTTACGACCCTCAAATTAGCCTAACCATTAAGGCACCGGGCCCTGTGACGGTACACTTCCCGAGTTCTTCAAACAACTATCTTTCCAGAAGTCTCCCCACCTTGGTACTACTCTATACAACTCCTTTTACTGGCAGGCTCAACTATCCCACCATACATGAATGAGCCCACATAACGGGAATACCTAAACCAGGCAAAAGATCCCTTAGACCCTCATCTTATACGACCCTATTTTCAGCAACAATCAAATGTGGACCTTAAAAATTTCCTCTCTAAAATTATTGCTGATAGAGTTACTTCCCTTCTCCCCAAACTAATTTCTAGCCCCCAGTAGCTCTATTGTTCAATAGATCGGCAGCACAAATATCCGGAGTAAAGTCCTGACGATATTTGATGACATCAGGAAAACCCTCAGGGTCACCAATACCCGCTATTGTCTGATACAGAGTGCGGGGAAAAGTGCATCTTTGACCAAATGTCAGCTGGGGCTGGTTTGGGCAAGGTCCTAGACCGCGTCAGGGTATTGGAGGTTCCTTTCACAGTACGTATTCCTCTCTTTACACCAACCCTACGCGCAAGGATAGTTATACCAGGTTTTTCTAGTCTGACTCTTCCCTTTATTGGAAGGCACACAGGTCAGGGGTGCCCACTTCTCACAGCCCAAGCTATTTAACCTAGCAAACGAGACCGCTTTCAAGGTACTTCCAATCTGCTTACTAGTATTGAAGAGAATCAAGATAGGCCAATATCCCATTTAAAATAAGCCCTTTTTGCAGATGACTTGTCTATTTCTTTAGTGCCACACCTGTTAGAGATAGTCCCACAAACTAGAAGTTGTAGAGCAATTTTGGTGACATGCACTGGCCTCAAAGTAAAACATCCAAAAATCTGAGATCCTGGATATCTCCCCGTACCAGGTAATTTCGATTCACACACTGCATCTTTACTTAAGCAAACACCAAAGGTGGGGTATACCAGAAAAATCTATAAAATACATGGGAATTCAGATAAGGGAGATCCCTGGAAACAATATTACTCTCTAGGAATTTTTCCCCCATTAATTCATAAGATCTGATGGAGAAATTATCCAGATGGGCAGCCTTGCCATTTACCATTGTTTGGCACGTTGCCATTTAATTTAAAATGTAAATTTTCAAGACTGGCATACCATTTGCAAACTATTCCTCTCTTGACTCAAACATTATGTGTAAATAAGCTAAATCGGCCTTCTTGAAGTCTAATTGAAGGTAAACCCCCGGCATCGCCTTAAAGAAATCTAGTCTTACCGATCTAGATTCGGGTGGGTGAAATACTTCCAAATAGTTAAGAGATTTTATGAATTGGCCGCTGCTACACCGACATGGGTGACGGGATTAGTAAACACTATCCTTCTTCTCTAATACTGTCATTAGACCATTATGATTTTCCCCATGTTTTTTCATTACACGGCCTCCTGCATACACCATACAGGCCCTTCCTCCTATGGAGCTAGACAGGGATTAATATTTAGGGACACCACCATGCCTGTAAGGCGAGCCCGGAAACTGTTCGGACTTCCTTACCAGTCAGTAAATATCTGGTGTTTTGGAGGTCATACCCTTAAATTTTCCCCCGGATTAAAAAAAGGCTTATCTCCCTACAGTGGAGGAATTAGACCTGTGGAGAACGTTTACCAGCTAATAAATATTAGCAATCGACGTTCTAACACATTTATTGGAACTACGAGAACCTTTAAGATCTAGATAAGAAACATCTTTTCACTTATAAACCAAATAAAAGAGCTTAGTAAAAGCCAAAGTGCTTCCTCTATCCCGAACTGTACTTAAACCCAATCACTTTGATACCCTTATAGAGACAAACGAGCTCCCCGCATTCCTTGACTCAGCACTATTTCCGGCACTTCGCAACTCCCAAAGATGATAGTATTTCTGCTAGCTGGGGTATTTAGGAGGTGGGAACTGATCTTTCCCGATAGAAAATAGCAAAGAGGGTATTGGAAGGATGGTAAATAGTTAGGAAGAGATAGGGTACGAATCTTTGGAGGGATACATATATTTAGAAATAGCTCTCATGGAGCTTGTGAGCTATGGTATTTTAACCTCACCAACGCACAACTCTCCCTTCCCCAATCGCTTAACGCTGTGCCCCCAAATGTTTTTGGCCCCGTTTGACTGATCTGGTACACGGATTTATGGTCAATGCCCCCTAGTGTTAGAGCTTTCTGGATCTAGTTTTATGAGTAAGAGAAAATAAATGCCTAAAATTGGGGACCTATATGCCACTAAACCCTAAGGTACATTATTCCACGATCTACCAACTACTGGAAAAACTCCGCCAGTCTAATAAAAGTATTGCCATGTGGCATTGATTGGCGGAGCCAAGGTGTCTGTTTGGATCGATGGCTAGACCCACAAGAGACCCAGTCACTTAGTATAGTGAATCATAACGGTAGACGTGTCTAATCGTCCTTCAAGCAGGCTAAATGATTACACCAAAAAGAAACACAGACTGAAAAGTAATTTTCAAAGAATTGGCAAAACCTGTAATATTAATTCTTTTCTTTCGTGACTCGGAAATATCTATCATATCTAATGACAACCATTCCTCGATACCCACATGTACTGGAAGAAAGAGTTAAGGCAGGGTCTCACATAGCAGCTACAACCTGGAGGTGGTGGCTCCCTCTTTCTTTCATGAGCCAGATGAGGGAACGGGATACCAAAAGGCTTCAGCCTCTATTTCCACCTTGATTGTTATCTCGCAAACACCAGTTTAAATGTAAAACTTTGTAATTGTATTCACACACTCACTGCTGTTGTAATTGTCTTTTAGAGATTAAGGTCCTAGATCTGATCTATCAACTTGCAGAGTCAAGATAATTTCTATGTCAAATTTGCAATGATAAAATGACAATGAACCTCAAACAAAGAATGTAGCGAATTTCACCGTTATGTGGATGCCGAAGATGAGATCTTTGTCTATCAAATTATCCTCTTTATAATATTGCAAAATGTTGTTATGTAAACAGCTCGCAAGTGATGATGTTTTTTTTTCTTCTGTGCATTACTTCTTTTTATGGATAGAGAAAAATTCAATAAAACTATGTTGATATAAAAAAAAAAAAAACCCAGTCATGCCAGAGCAGCATTGTCAGCAGGTCAGCAGTAAGGGATGTGGACTGTGATCCCCTTCTTGCTTTGAAAAAGGTTTAGGGCGACATGTCCCAATATGCAAGCCTGTATTGTTTTTAGTCTATCTTAGCCACCAAAAATTACTCTAGATGCCAATATTCTCGATATAAAAGAACAGTATATAGCCAAAATAGACACATTATAACGCCGGGAGTACACCATGTAATGACCCTAGTAAACGATACACTGTCACCTCTAAAATTGCAATGCACTATTGAAGGCGCATACATACACCTAATATGTACATATGCGCCTCTGTTACGCAATGCGTCTCTATAGGCGCATTACATACATTAGCATTGACATGCTATGCGCAGTGATTGCGCAATGTGCCTTTTTCACCGGAATGCGCCTTCTGATTTCTTTACTCTTCTATCATTATATCTGGCATAAAAGTTTTGGCTACTATATAGCATGGGGGGTTTCCCATTCATGATTTGGTAGATTAAGATCAAGTGCATTCTGGTGTATAAATGCTGAAATATTAAAGGGTAGATTGCGTACTGTCCCCTAAATGACTGACATTGGGCATAGCTATTATGAATTGTTATTGTTACCATCAATGGATATGGAATTTAAATATTTAATCACATTTATGTTTGGAATATTTTTTTCATAAAAGTTTCCTGTGTTATCAAGTTATTTGAGTGAGTATAACGCAGTATTACATGCTGGAAAATCTAAGTTCATATTAAAGAGGACCTGTGACCTCTCCTGATATGTCTGTTTCAGTAAATCCTTGTGTTTCCTATGAAAAAATATAATTCTGAGCCTCCTTCTCTATAATAGTTCTTGTGCTTGGGCTGTTCCTCTGATTATTCCACCTAGAAATGTATTCCTGAATCAGTCAGCTGAGTGTCATTATACGGCTGCGTCCACATGACATTGGTCAAAATATTTGTTGGATTCGGAATCTGAAAACCACGTAGTCCAACAAGTTTTTGGGACACCTTTTTTTAACACAAATCGCCAGATTATTGAACATGTTCTACATTTCTTGCAAAAACTGCTTTTTTGCAGTCCTACCTATTGAACATCTGAGTCGTGTGAACTACAACTCGGATTTTAAATTGAGGTCTATTAAGACGCTTTTACAGTCAGATGTTTACGGTCTTTAAAACCCAGATCCATGTAAAAATCCGACTGTAAGGCAGGTGGTGTAGACGTTGTGCACTTACTGACTGTCAGCACTGATTGGACAATGTCAGACTGTGCAGGAACACTCCCCAATTAAAACACCCAGTTGACAGATTGTTAACGAATTTCTAAGAGGAATTAGCAGTAAGAACCTGCAAAAACATTAGAGATTTAAGGAAAGTTGCATCAAAATTGTTATAATACTTATAGGGAAATCCTAGTTATGTACTATAACAGACTTAGTCAGGCGTAAGCTACAGGTTGTTTTTAATTTAACCTCAATATATGTTAGGAAATTGTAATAACGTTAAATAGAAAGATCAGAACACTGGTGTACCAATAATACAATGGGATGGGGTCTAAAGGTGGGTAAGGTCTCACGATAGGTAAATGGGAATTTAGCATGTATGCTCCTCTCTTTGTTGTATAAGTAATAGATTGTGAATGCACCTGTACAACTGATTCAATTATACAGCTAGCAGGGGACGACAGAGGCAAGATTGGACGGTAATCTCCAGAAAGACAGCTTTGTAAAAATATAGAATAATTGCTCTTCACCTAATACCTGTGATATTAGCTAATGTTGCAGACGAGAAACTGACACCCATGCACTAGCCCCCCTAGTCCTTATGTAAAAAGCTTGAGATGATGTTCAATTTTCTGCTAAAAGAACTCCCCTTCATAGTACAATTAACTCTCTAAAAATCAACAACAAAAGGATATTTTCAGCTATTACAACATGCCTCAGGCAAAGATTTATACTATATTATATACTGTATACAGTATACACAATACATATAGTTTAAGCTGGACATATATATATGTACTAGTTGACATTTATTATATAGCCCATTTGTTACAAGCAGGAAAGAGATGAAAAAACATAGGGTGTCGCTAGCAGATTCATACGGAGGCACAGAGGCCCCGAATGAATCTCTGCCTGTGCCCCGAATGTCTGCGGCTTCCAGAAGGCCGCTGCCGTAGGCCTGGAGCGCTCCTAGGAGCAGGACACTGCCCGCCCGATCTCTCTACTAGCGCCCGTATTCACAGTTGGCCACTCAATCAGGAGTTGGGGAGGAGGCAAGGAGCGGATCGTTCCATCCATTCTTACTCCCCTGTATGTACCGCGCTGGTAATGCTCTGTGAAACATACACCTCAGACATCGTCAATGGGGGCTGAATGCACCGCCTTTCATTACACCCCCCCTGCAGACGCTGGGATCCTCTAAGGCCGGCATGCTCGCCGGCCGAGGAGTCCCGGGCCCGCGAGACGGCGTACTTAGCGGTGATGACATCACGCATGCATTACACCGTTCTCAAGCTGCAAGGACCGGGACCGCGGAACCGTGGCCACATTTAAGTGGTATTTTTTTTTATTTTATTATTTATTAGTATGGTGGGGGCAATATCACGGCTACATGGGGTGGGCAATATCAGACTGGCTCACGGGGGCAATAACACTGGCTACAGGGGAATATTCACGTCTACAGAGGGCATATCAACTGTCTACAGAGGGCGGATATAACTGGCTACAGTGGAGGGCATGAACACTGGGCTACAGGGGGGTATATCACTTGGTATACAGGGGTGCGCATATCACTGGCTACAGGGGGTCATATAACTGGCTACCGGGGGGCATATCACTGCTACAGGGGGCATATCATGTGGCTATAGGGGGCATATTCAGTTGCAAAAGGGGGCATAATTACCGGCTAAAAAAGGGGGCTATTACCGGCTAAGAGGGGGGCATAATTACCCCTGGCTAAGGGGGGCATAATGACTGGCTAAGGGGGGCAGTAACCGTGGTTACAGGAGGCTAATAACCTTAACTACAAGGAGCATATTACTGCTACAGGGGGGCAGATAACCTGGCAACAGGGGCATATTACTGCCTAAAGGGGGCAGTAACCAGGGTCTAGAGGGGGTTATAATAACCTGGCATAATAGTGGTGGAAACTACTTAGGCTAAAGGGGCAACAACCTGGCTACAGTGTGCTACTACCTGCTATAAGAGGGGCAAAAATTTACCTACAAGGTGGTAAATTATTACCATTTGGGCACTATAGATGGGGATTTGTATAGATGATAGGAAAATGGTAGATGAATGCTGATGAAATGAGGAAACTAATAAGTTGTAGTTTTGTAAATTTTTCAGTGAAGAGTTGCGACGGTAGAAGTCATCATGGCTTCTGGGACAGTATGAGAAAGAAGATAAAGAGTAACAACTCTTCAAGACGTCTCCCTGTAAGTCACTAAATGTAAACTCAGTGATATCACTTATATTTTCTCCATGACCTACATACAAAGGTTTTTCTCTGTAAAACATTACACTCCGTAATTTCACAATAGAGTACGCAAAAAATTCCGTGATGAAACCAGCCCTACTCAGAAAAACTTATGAGCCCGAGCCCCGGATATTTTGGGACCCTAGCAACGCCCCTGCAGGCAAAAACGTATTTGAAGAACTTGTCTAATAATTCTACTGCTGCAAACTATGGGTTTATAATGGCATGGTACAAAGGATGAAAACATGAATTGGCAAATGAACTCCTTTTTTATTTCATGTAGGCTCCTGCTTCTATTTTGAATATATATCTATCTCATTAACTTCTTAAGGGGTAATATTTTCTTAACAAAGTAATTGGGTCAGTGGGTGCAAAAGGGTTATTGTGGAGGAAATATTGAGCTGGCAGGCATGTACCTTGGGTGCCAGGGTATTTAGATAAATGACTTTGGGCGCAGATGGAATCATACCCTATATACAAATCAGGTGATAGTGATTATAAGCGGAGAGAGGTCTGCATAGGTTTTGAAAAATCAAATCCCTGTAGGTTACCTATTGTCTCAGAATACAGAATCATTGCCATTGCCTTGACATCGTCACTTGGAAGTAAACAATTTATTAGCGGCGATATCATAGGTCACGTGATATCCTAGCAGTCACTGAATTGGTTAGCAGTTGAGGTGCAGGACACAGCCATAAGCCAATGGACGTGATAAACAAGAGACCAGGAGATACTGCTAGCAGCCATAATGCTGGTACAGCAGTAGGTGGGGAGGTGAATAGATACTTTCTATCTATCTTATTATGACACTGCGAAATAATAATTAAATAATAATCTTTATTTCTATAGCGCCAACATATATCGCAGCACATACAAATTCAACGGTAAAGCGTACAGACATTATACCTTAAAAAGTACTTACGAGATATGAGACACAAGGTGTGTGTAGCAGGGCCCTTCTCATGAAACTCTTAAACATCTATTAGGGTTAGTATTGGGTGAAACATAGTAAGAAGTGCTCAGTATTACAATGGTCCCGGCCATGTTCCATAAATAGGGGGTGTGTTTACATTGAAAATTGGATTGAACCATCCACCCCACTGTACAAACTATAGACAGATAAGTGCCTGTGAGAACCCAAAGTGCAAGGAGTGACAGATGAGTGTGATAAGCCAGTTAGTGATCTTGGTGGGACCATTACCGATAAGATGTATACATTTCAGGGTGAGCCTCTTTAAAACTAAGAGGGAGTTGTATTAATTTGTCCGATCGCGCCAGCAGGAAGCAGAATCCAGAGAATTGGTGCCGCACGTGTTAAATCCTTGAGACAGGCATGAGAGGTTCGGATGTTGATGAGTGTAACCTGATAAATCAGCAGCAGAGCGGAGAGAGCGGTTATGGGGTACTAGAGACGAGGGAGGAGAATGTAGGGGGGCCAGCGTTTGTGGAGAGCTTTTATGGGTGAAAGTGCTGAGTTATTTACTGTAATCCTGTTACATACTGGGCAACCAGAGCAGTTGACGACAAAGGTAGAGGCATCAATATAGCGCTGGAGAGAAAGAGAGCCTGGTTCCTGCATTCAGGACAGATTGGAGAGGGGAGAGTTTACAGAGAGGGATACCGATAAGCAAGAAGTTACTATTCAGACTGGGAGTTAGAAGAGAGCTTGGCGGGAGTCCCACTTACCAGCCTTCTGCACCTCCGGCAGGCCAACATTCCGAGGAGGCGGCAAAACAAGCTATATGCGTTAAAAGACACGCTGGCTGCTTGGAAAGGAAACTGCAGAAACTATTGGTTATTTTGCCATCATAGGAGCACAAATAACTCCACTCTATGGGAACCAGTGGGAATTCCAAGAAAGGAAAGGAATAGGGATGGGTTTTTAGGAAGTGGAGGGATGCAGGATATCCTCAGTGGTTCAACTCTTTCAACCCAAAGGAAATATCGATGACAAAAACGATTTAGAGGAGATTAAAAATAGAGTTTAGACTACCCCGTATTCACAACTTTTACAGTTACTTACAGGTTAAGGTCCCTTCTGCACTTCAAGACTTCAAAACATTAACAGGAAGCGAGAGGTAAATGCTTTGATAGCTTATAGGAATAGAACCGCGTAAGACATCCATTGCCAACATATACGCACCGATTCATGGACAACAGTAAATCAAATTTGATGCGAATGATGGATCAATAGGTGAGGTATTGGTTTGAAGACTAGGGCAAAAGCTGATGTAGAATCAGAAATATTGAGGGTTGGAGGGTGATAACGTAAGAACATATAAATTAATGAAAGATGGCGCGTAAAGACATTTTTCTTAAAATAGTATCACGCAGCTATTTAATGCTATTACATCCCTCCGTCATCCTGGGTATTCCGGATAACTTACAGCCTGACCGAAATGCAAGGAACCTAAAGCTAAACTGTAACATGAGACTGGTTGCTTTGTCCAGGCGGTGCGGCCATTCTTGGGTGGAAGGTGAAGAGTTTGGTGTCGTCACCCTATGGGAATGGTCAGGTACCCTGTACCATCTCCGTTGTCTATCTTGCTACATGGCAGAGTTGATGAGGATGGGATAGATCTAAAACTGGCTCACCGGAAGGGGGAGTTTTTTACCGGTTATGTACTATCATCTTTATTAAGTGGTGAAAATGAGCATACCTGTCCAAAATATGGATTAGAGCAAGCAGCTCCAAACGTTGAAATGGTGATAGAACAAACGAAAGTGTATTGCATTTCTGATCAGATATAGCAGAACGACAGCAGAGTCATGGACAAAAAAGTTTTTAACGAAATGGAGGGTGTTCTTAGAGAAATATTACACTCAACATAGGTAGAATCGTTTAGTAAAACACTTTCAATATACAAAAAGTATCTGGTTCTGGGGGAGGCACTCTCGGGTCTTAGGTCAATGCAACAATACACCAGATTGGGGGTCGGTTTAGGGGAAGAGAAGGTAGAAGGCGGCAACTGAGTTAACCTTTCTTTCTGGCTGCTCGTTAGGTTAAATGCTCAAGTTTTGTGTCTGGTTGGGAGTCAACGGGATTTCTCATCATCCAACATGACGATATGTTCTCGCTATGCATAGCTCACTAACTAAGATGAGAAATCACTGACAAATGTACTGATTAGGTAATAAAAAAGTGAAGTGAATCCTACAGGGAACATTGTTTGTTAATGAGATTTGATATCCATACAAGTTGAAATGTCATGACAAAGACTCCACTGTTGCTAATACCTTTATGTTATAGAATTGTGGAGTATCAAAAATGAAATGTAGTAAACTATAATTGTGTAATAAGTGCGTGATCAAAAAATATATGTGTTTGCGAAGATACCCAACTAAAATTTGTTTTATAAAAAAAAAAAAGCAGGGTGAGTTACAATAGTATCCAAGACGAGAAAGAATACGATCCATCAATGAGAGTTTGAGTTGTTTACACACCGATCAGTGAGAAACGGACGGATTCTAGGAGATTGTTCGTTGAGGTGGCAGGTGACAGGAGCGGGCAAGGCGATATGGCTATAAGGGTAAAGTCAGATCAGAATCTAATATAACCCCCGACAGTGCGGCCTGCTGCCTTGGAGAAATGGTTGGTACCACATAGACAGAAACAGAAATAGCAGGGAGGGGTTGGTTTAGTACATGTGAGGAAAGACAAGGGGGACATGTATGATCAGGCTTTAACGCCTGTTTTCTGCGGCGTTACCTTCGCCTCCCAGACCCGAATCCACACAGTCGAACGCGGGGATTCAGTGTTAGCGCAGTGTATCGCCACTTTCATGCTTCGCCCCGCATGAAGGGGCTGGGTATAGAGGGCGGCTGGATGTTGTTGTCACGGGGTAGGCGTTCCGTGGCGGGACGCGGCGCGCTCGAAAACTCGGAGGCATGTACATCGCGAGTCGGCAAAGCGAGCGCAGTGCTGCGCTCAGCAAGCTCCGACAAGCAACCTGGTTTTTATTAGTCTAAAAGCTCCGGGCAGAAGGCGAAGTGAATCAGATCGGAACATGCGAGAAACATACAGAAATTGCTACAGAATCCGGCCTCCGCTCCGTGCAGCAGGAGTATGATTCAGAAAAAATCGAGCCATTTATAAAGGCGGAAAAACAGTGTCAGAAAAGAGCTAACCTCAAAAATAAACATAATTTACAAAAAAAAATCACTCTTCCTAATCTCTAGAACGGCGCGCCATATCAAGAATTTTAAAAAAATGATAAGTAGAAATGCCGAGGAAATACAGAAATTCATAATTCCTGAAACCTATACTTCATTTGGTCGGCATAAACCGCCAATAACAGAATAAGAGCACAGTGAACCCATTAAAACCTAATGGGAAGGATATGACCAAATCGAATCAAAGGCGAGGACAGTTCAAAAAACAGAGTAAAAATGACTGAAAAGAAGAGCTGATTGAGGTAAGCTAACCGGAGGCTTGGCAAGCTCACCAATCAGAATAAGACAAACAGAGACCCAATAAAAACTATGGAGAACAATTAGTGACCAATCAGAATAGGAGACGACAAAAAGACCCCATTTCTAAGTCTATGGAGAAGTTTAGACCAATCGAATCCCACGGCTGGGATAATTAATAAAAAACCGTAAAAAGAGTCAGAAAAAGAGCTGAAATGTAGGCTTGAGCTAGCAGGGGGCTAGGCGTATCCCCCAGCAATCAGAGCGCGAGCTACTTCTCACATTATAGTCTATGGAGAGATGGTCACTCTGAAATCTCGGCTCTCATTCGCCGTCAGCATGAAGTATTAAATAAAAAACAAAAAATCATTTTTATTAAGTTGTAAAACATAATCAGATAAAAGAGCAAACCCCTTCTTTAGCAAATAAAGCAAGTATAAAACCCCGAACAGAGCGATATGTACTGCCGAGAACCCGTGCGCTACATAGGGCAAAGCAATATGAGAGAATGCCGGGAAATACAGAGTAAATTCAAAATTGATTTTAGAAGAGAGACTATCTCATAGGTCGGCATAAACCCAGCCAATAGAAATGAGCGACAAAGACCCATTATATCCTAATGTGAGAAGTTTGGACACCAATCAGAATAGGAGCGCTAAGTGGCCCATTCTAAAACCTATAGTAAAGTGAGATAGTAACCAATCAAATAAGGAGTGACAAAGGTCCCATTATAATCCTATGGAGAATTTTGGACCAATCAAAATCAAGCGGACAAGTTCAAAAATACAGTAAAAAAGCACCAGAAAAGTAGCTATTGGCCTGAGCCTAAGTGGTGTCTTTTGATATCCAGCCAATCAGAGGCGCGAGCTACTATCTAGTTCTCCATTATAGGACTATGAAGAGAATGGGTGCACTGAAACTTCTCGCTCACAGCGCCGTGCGTGACATGAAGTATTAATAAAAATATCATTTTGATTAAGTAGTAAAACATTATCAGATAAAGAGCCAGAACCCTTCTTTTCACCAAATAGCGCAGATAAAAACCCGAACAAACGCTGTTTGTCGTCGAGAACCGCGGCGCTACAATAGGGAATTGCAATAGAGAGAATTTGCCGGAATACCGTAATTTTCAAATTGTTTAACTATTCTCATTGGTCGCAATCAACCAGCCAATCAAGAATAGACGACAATGTCCAATTATAACCTATGAGAGAAAATGACCAATCAGAATATAGCGACAATGTTCCCATTATATCCCTATGAGAAAAAATGACCATCAATAAACAAAAGGCGTGACAGTCTTCAAAATACAGTAAAAATGCAGAAAACTAGCTGATTGGTTGAAGCGGCGGAGGGCTCCGTCCACTTAGCCAATCAGAGCGTGATCTACTTTTCACAAAGAGATCTACTATGGGGAAAGAGAAATTCATGAGCGCAGACTCCATACCTGTAATGGCTAAGTTTAAAAGTAGCGCTGTTATTGGACCAATGGAGAGCGAGCGACGAATGCCTAATGGGTTTTTCTAATGCAAACTGAAATAAAATTTACATGGCACGACATCACCTATAACACCTATAGAAGTATTTGTCCCAGATGTGTCTATAAAGACGAAAGTAAAAGGGTAACAGAAAGGAAAATATTACATAAATTCAATAAAATCAGGTTTATTTCATTATATTCGTTGTCACCCAATACTAGTGATTCCTTGTGCTAACGAAAATAAAGAAATAAACATGATTTTTATAGATTTAATATATTTATTTTTCGTTACCCCCAATATTATTATTCACGTTTTTAATATACATCCCCTCCCCCACATCGGAGACAATTCTGTAGTGTTATAATTTGATTTCGGACCATGTACCATTGTAGATTTTCTGATAGCAATTAGCAAAACCATTTGTGAGGCGTCGCTCGCTCTCCCATTGGTCCAAATAACAGCGCCTCTTTTAAACTTCGCCCAATCCACAGAGCGCGCTCAGAATATTCTTATTACCCCATAGAAAACCTCTATGAGAAAGTAGCTCGCTCGTCTGATTGGTGCTAAGCTGTACGAGCCCCGCCGCTTCAACAAAATCACTCGATACTGCATTTTAATCTGTATTTTTGAACTGATCCGCCTTTGAATAAGAATTGTCATTTTTTCTCCATAGGATAAAAAGGGGACAATGTCGCTTCCTAATCTGGCTTGAGGGCTGAGGAATATGACCGACCAAGTGAGAAAAGCTTAAACACTTTGTAAATAACTGTATTATCCCCGCAATTCTCTCTAATTGACAATTCCCTATGTATGCGCCGGTCTTGGCGACTAACGCGTTGTTCAGGGATTCTAAACTGCATTATTTGTAAAGAAGGGTTCTGCTCTTTATCTGAATAATGTTTTACACTTAATAAAAATGATTTTTTATTAATACTACATTGCCTGCACGGCGCTGAGACCTGACGATTTTCAGAGCGCCCCATCTCTTCCATTATACAATAATGGGAGAAAGGTAGCTCTGCGTCTGATGGCTGTGGATATCCAAGCCACCGGTAAGCTCAGCCAATCAGCTCTTTTCAGTCTATTTACTGTATTTTGAACAGTCCCGCCTGTGATTTTGAATGGTCCAAACAATCATCCATAGGATTATATGGTTACTTTGTCTCTCCTATTCTGATTGGTTACAAACTCCTTCAAAGGTTAGAATAGGGCCACTGTTCGCTCCCTATTATGATTGGTCCAAACTTCACCCATAGGATATAGATGGGAGTCTTTGTCGCTCCTATTCAGATTGGACTGGCATCTGGCCCAGCCCAATGAGAATAGCTTAAACAATTTTGAATTACTGTAATATTCCCGTGCAATTATCTCTCTATCGCAATTCCTATTTAGCGCCGGTCTCACGACAAAACGCGTTGTTCGTCTTTTTAACGGCTTGTTTAGTAAAAGAGGGTTCTGCTCTTTATCTGATAATGAATTTTACATATAATAAAAAAAAAGTTTTTTAATTAATACTTCATGCCGCACGGCGAGCTGAGACACCGAGATGCATGCGCCCATCTCTCCATAGACTATAATGAGAGAAGTAGGCTCGCACTCCGATAGGCTGGGAAAGCCAAAGCCCCCCTAGCTCAGCCAATCAGCTCTTTTCTGTCTTTTACATGTATTTTGAATTTTCCTCCGAGGATTCTGATTGTGTCTAAACTTCTCGCATAGACTACGAAATGAGTGAGATCTTGTCGCTCCTATCTATTAGTCAATATTCTCCATAGGTTTTTAATGGTCTCTTGTCGACTCCTATTCATGATTGGCTGAAGCTACCCTAGCCCCCGCTAGCTCCAGCCCAATCACCTCTTTCAGAGCATTTTTTAACTGTTTATTTTTGTGAACTTAACCCAGCCGTGGATCTGATTGTCTAAACTTCCCATAGTTTTAAATGGTTCACTGTCTCTCCTATTCTTATTGCGGCCGGTTTTATGAGCACTGACCAATCAGAATAGGCTTTCTGAATTTGAATTACAGTATTTCCCTGCATTTTTCCAATATCCTAAATCAACCACCACCGATCTTGAATTAGGATATTGAAAGTGATTTTGTTTTATGGTATTTTTTTATTTTTTAGAGGTTTCAGCTCTTTTCCTGAGAATGTGAACGCCTTTATAAAGAGCTATTTTTTGAGATTCATACTCATCAACCGAACATGGGAAAGATATCTCGCTGACCAGCCTGTCCTCGCAATCGAAACAGTTATATTTTGTTGTGCGCAGTCCCGCACCGCCCTAAGTCCCGCACCTAGCGCCCATGTCCCCACACAAGTGCCCCACACACACTGACGAGGCGCAGGGAACTTTTGCCCGCATGTACAGCGCAAACCGGCTCGGACGGCGAATCTTAGGCGGCCAGCGACGCACTGCGCCTCAGTCCCCGCAACTTGCGCCTAACGACACTGGCGGGCGCGGCGAGACATATACATGCTATAGAATGAGCGCGCCCCGGAGCCAACCGACATAAATCATGCCGCATAATCCGCCGTAAAACTGGCGGAAAGTGCGCCCCGACCGGCGAGATTCATACATGTCCGCCCAAGAAGTACCAGTCTTATTAAGGGTTAGTTTCAGAAGGAGAGAAGGACAAGATTGTCAAGACAGCGACAGACAGTCACTGTTGTTTTTGTAGCAGGGCAAGGGGTGATGTCACGAGGAGAGGATTGAATAGATTGGGTTCATCAGCATAGAGCTGCGGTACAAAAGCCAATACTGCTTGAGTGTTTGTCCAATGGGCTGTGTACAATGAAAATACACTGAAATTGAAAAAGAAAAACCTTAACAGCTCTTTTATGTTGCGCTAGATGCAGGGTGAGGATGGGGATCATTTTTTCTAGGGGATTCATAGGCCAAGAAAATACCTTAAACTCTTTCTCATTTTTTTCAAACCATTGCTGATCAATTTTTGCAATGTGATAATGAGGATTATCTAGCTGAAAGGGGCCACTGCCATTAGGGAAGACTACTGCCATGAAGGTGGGGGTTACGTGTCAAAAAAGTAAAATCCACATGAATTGCTAGGACCAAAGGTTCCCCAGCATAACTCTGCCCAGGACATCAAATTGCCTTCACCAGCTTGTTTTCTTTCCAAGTGGATTAATGTTGTAAGCCAGTTCACTTTATACCAGGAATTAACGTACATGAACAGTGCTGTCCAAAAAGGTGATTCATTAGACAAAGTAAACTTATTTTGCGTTTTTATCCACCATTCATTAGTAAGTCAATATTACTAACTTTATCCATCAACTACGAGCATCAAGTAAAGCATTTATGAGCCTTGCACGCCCATTCCTCTGTTGCAGGTTCACCGGTTGTACTTTTTTGGGCCACCTTTGGAAGGTACTAACCACTGCATAATAAGGACGACCCACAAAACCTGACATTATGAAGTCTAGTTATCAAAACCTGTCCCTTGCCAGTGATGCACTATTATGGAGCATGGATACGTTACATATTGAAACAGCCAACAGCGAATGAGACGGACCCTAATGGTATTAAACGGTGTACTGTCAGTGATTCCATTAAGATATCCTTTATTTTAACACAAAAATAGCTCTTCAAGGTGCGCTATTTTTTCTATTACTTTTGATGAAATTTGCGATGGAGGCTGCTACAGGCAGGTTGACAACCAGTTCACATGATACAGATAAACGCTACATGGGAGAAGTTGCTCAGATGCTTAAAGGGGTTTTGCCACGATCTCATTTCATACCTCCTGCAATCCCAGCTTCTTCACTCTGCTGTGCATAGAAGGGGGCGTGTGTGATTTGTTTTAATGTTGGCATATCATGTATTGACCCATCAGGATGAACATCCACCCATGCCTCTCTCGAGTCAAAGAAATGTCTATGTTATGTAAAAGAGCTCTGAGAATTTACAATGTACTCAGAGAGGTAAAAGTTGCCCTCCAGCACAAAGGTCCTCGGTTCACATCCCTGCAGGAATCAAACCTGTGGCGATTTTTATTATTCTCTTTATGCAGTTGCACACACCTCATTGAGGTTCTTTTATATATAAATTTATGTCACGGTTTTGACTAATTACTAAGGAGTACAGAGGACAGGGAGTACAATGACAGCACCAGGGGGTTTCGAACGCTCAGTAGCTGACCACGAGAGGAGAGAGTTAGTGGCTGAGCAATGTGCGACCAGGACTTAGAAGCTCTCAGCCCGGGTCGTTATCCCCTGGAGATGACAGCTGTAACAATGGATCAACTAAAGGAACACTAAAACGAAAAAACGGTGCAGAATTTTTTAATAAAGATGAATGAGAAAAATGTGTTTATTATTTAATTTTCAAAATTCCCACGTCAATTTTACTTTGTGGTAAAACCCCTTTAAGCTTGCCTATTTGTACTGCTTCTAGCACATCAGCTTTAATACATAACAAATCTTTTGTGAATCTGTATGAGATTTCAGGCAGGCGCTTTGATTTCTGCTGCAGATTTTCAGCCTGATAATCTGCATATACTACCTGCCTGTTTCGATATTTTATAATATAATTTGTGGCAGAGAAAATTCTATACGGTATGAATTACGGTATGAATATACGGTATGAATAGCTTGGATAAGACAATAAGAATTGGATTTAACGTAAACTTCAGTATAGGGCACACAACACAATACATGAGCGAAATTTGTCGAGTGAACATACCCTGACACTTCTGGTAGGAAAATGTATTATTACACAGTACCCTGATAGGGCATATGGATTAGTGTTGCCCTTTGTTTACAGTACATCATAGCAAACTACCATCAAGTTTCACTGTGTAGATTTTAACCATTTTTGGATGTGCATTTATCTGCCCAGATTGTTCAGCAGTGTGTAACATACCAGTGGTGCTATGTAAATGTAACAGTATTAATACAATGTAGAGCCAACTGACCATAATGGGTCTACTTAACATATTTCTTTAAAGCAATTTTAGCAAAAATATCCTTTAAACTCAGCTTTCAGATCAAATCTAGGAGATAACATCTCACAATGAGTTCCATATGTGGATAGTTAGGATGTAGAAAAATACCAGATGTGCATATATTATAGTTCTGATGGTTAAATAGCTCTTTAGTACTTAAGACCCCATTCACATCTCGTTTTTGCAAACCGTTTAGAATATCCATTGAGGTACCTTAAAAAGTATCCCGATGGATATCCTGGTGGGGTCAAAACAGTACCATAGACTTCTATGAGCCTAATGTAATTATAATTGGACTACGTTTGTCCTATTTAGCTAACTTATACAGTTTCTACATCAGACACAAAAGCATAGTAAACAGAAATGGTATCCGTTCCCTAAATAAAACAAATGTAATCCAATTAGAACTACATTTGCCCCATAGAACTCTATGGCTCTGTTGTATTCCCCCACGTTATCCATTAGGATAAGTTTTTACAATATCCCAACTAATACCACAAACGGGGCACAAAATCGAGATGTGAATGGGGCCTTATATTGATGAGTAGATATGGGTTTTTCAGCCTGTAAATCCTATATGTCTGTAAATCAGATGAAAAAAATAAGAATTTAAGTAAAAAATATTATATCCATTTCATAATTTGAAAAAAGATCCAATGAAGAACAGACCCCATCTAGGTTAAATGAGTTTCTTGTGAAATTTTGTGCATTAAAAAAAAAATTGGGCCCTAGCTACAGTTACATAGTTACATAGTTAGTATGGTCGAAAAAAGACACGTATTCCATCACGTATATCAACCAAGGGGTGAGGGAAAACGTGGGTGAAGAGAGGAGAGAAGGAGTTCAAGCCCAAACCTCCTCAAACTGGTTAATGCCTTAAAAACTATACCACAAGGGCAAGAACACAAACTGCTCTAGGAAGATCCCATCTCTGACCCCAGAAGCCGCCACACCAGCCAGATCCAGAATTTAACATGGCTACATAGGCATTAATAATCTTAGTGTCCAGGTAGTTTAGCTAAGCCTTTCTATGAAACTCCAACTGTATTCCTGCATGGTGACCATCTCCTCATGCAGCTATTCCAAAGATTCTACAGTTCTTACAGAGAAAGAAACCTTTAACTCCTCTGAAATTGAAATCCTTTTTCTCCAGCCGAATGGAATGTCCCCTGTCTTTTGAGGGGCCTGTACTTGAAATAATTATTCCCCCATACTTTTTGTATGGACCTTTTTATATATTAATATAAATTTAATCATATTCCCCGAAGCCGTCATTTCATTCAAGACTAAATAATTGAAAATTCCTACTAACCTCTCTCTCAATAACTAGATGCTGCCATTCTCCCTTATAATTTGGTTGCTCCGTTCCCGTTGTACTCTCTCTAGCTCCATTACATTCTCTATGTAACTGGACCCAGATTGAACACATATGTCCTGAACATTGTGTTCTACATTAGTGCCAATAAAAGGATATACTGTCATCTGTGGTGGAAAGTGATAATGCAAGACATAAAGGACCATAAAGGAAAAATGGTAACATTTAAAAGGGGTTTCTCACTACTATGAGGTTAACTCTTCAAACATGTAATCCGCAAGTTTTCTTTTTTTTTTTTGTTGCTTGTTGAGAATTAAGAGATTTTTTATCACCGTATGAGGTACACACAAGCTTCTCTAGTTTACTGACCATCTCTCCTCTCCCTCTCTTTATCCGATTAGCTAGAAATTGCGCTTCTATCCAATGGGGAATGATCCACTTATTGCTCTGTGTTATCATCTAAACTGGAAGCTTGATGTTTTAAATAAGACACATTTTCACTCCTTAGAGCTCTGTAGTCTCTTGTACTACAGATTTTACATCTCATGCAGTCATTTCAATGCAACAAGCTCAGCTAGGAATAGCAGAGCTGATATACCAATCAGTGCTATGAACTCACCCACAGCCTGAAGTGCGAATCTTCAAAAACTGCATGGTGAGAAAACTCCTTTAAGATCTATTGTGGTGTAAAGGGGCCCTCGTCCTGAGTTTTGAAGGAATCCAAAGGTCCATCTACTGCTTAGGACACCTGTGTGATAAATGTTCATGACTGGTTTCCACAGCCAGTAGGTAGCTATAGTAGATGCTGTGTGGAATATAAGCATCGTCCAGCTGTCATTCTTAACAAGCATTTTATTGTAAATGGTAGGTTTTTTTGATTGTGAAAAATGTGCAATTTAACACAGGCCCTATGAGGGTACAATCTGTTGACAGACCATGGTAACAATGGAACTGTGGATCCAGGCATTCACCGAGGCAATACTCTATCGCAATTTCCACAGTCCACAATCTTTAAAAGAAACCAGCACTTGGCAGAGCGACACCCAAAGGTTGTCACTACTGTTGCACTTTAGATTTGGGTTGGTCCAGTTGAATGATGCACTTCCTCTTACCTGACAAATGGTCGTATTATTTCTCTACAATCTCTAGCAAAATTCAGGTAAGGTCGAACCAGCCAGAGTAGGATCCAAAGTGCAACACTCAAAGTGCATACACATTCAAGATAACGGTTTATATCCTTACCACACACATGCCGCTTGTACATAGATCATACACTTCTGGCCTTTGGTGAAATAGGGCGCTGAGTGCACCAGCAAAAATTTTTGCATAATCTATGCCCCTTTTGTAAGAATCACAAGTCTTTCTGCATAAACAACCCATTTAGGCTGGTTTACACTGGCATTTTTTTCATCGCATTCAGGATTATTGGTGCAATTATTATGCATTTTTTTTTACATGTTGTATGATTCATTATGTGACACATAAACACATGCAGGTCAGTTTTTTTAATTCTTTCTCTGCATGTACTAAGGACAGAAAACACATTGCTAGACAGGCTCAGATTAGCCTCATTTAATTGGGCTAGACTGTGTCCTAAGATGTAGTGAAAGTAAAGTTATAAATATTAGACCCAGCACATCAATGGTTTATCCAAGATTATAAATACATCGCTGCTTCTCTACAAATTAAATCACATTGGGACAGGGTGGGAAAAAAAATTAAATGATACTTTCCTACCGCTTCTCTGGCACCGCTGCTCTTGACAATCTGCTCCTCTTTAATTACGGGTTCTTGTCCCGACACTGAGGAAAGGCTCGCACTTCTCTCATGTTTGGTAAGTTTTTTTGCCATATAAGTATCAGTTTTTTCCTTTTTTGTCCACCCTGGCCCCAATTTCATGTAAGTTTTTTTTAGTGGACAACCCCTTGTACACCTATTCTCAGGTGATGTGTTGCATTGTAGCTGAAACTTATTCACTTTAGTGAAACTAATGTCAGCATCAAACAAGAATGATGGGTACTGGCAAGATATATATAACATATAGATTGCAGCCAAATTTGTACAATATAACATATGAAAGAAGAAAAAAAGAAACACAAAATATACACGCACACAAAATACTTTCTAAGAATATTACAATACACACATAACCCACAGACAAATATGGCTCTGTTCATGGAAGCCATGTTTTTCAAAGCCTGGACAAGTCCCTTAAGCTGCATGGGAGCGAAGGGCCCTTCTAATCATCCACTCTAAGGCTATGTCTACACAGCACGGTACTATCGTCGGATTTTCTCCAGACTCAGTATTTAGAATCCGTTGAAAATCCGACGGTACACTGCGCTACATAGACAGCAATAAAAAATCTTTGCCGTAGTCTACACAGCACATATTTCTTAAGATCGGTTTTAAAATCCGACGGATTTTAAAACAGGTCAGATAATCCGCCATTTGCACCATACAATGAATGTACAGCAAATCCGGAAAAAAAAAAACGCAAAACCAACTGCGGTTTTAGTGCAAATCTGTGGCAAAAACCGTGGTCTAGCTGTGGTCCATATGTTGTGTAGACAGCCTTATGCCCTGATTTTAGGTTAGGAGATTAGCTCAGAAGTAGTTTCTGGCTAATATCCTGGTAACTGAAGTCTACTGTGAGACATCTCTGGATCCATTCACTATATTTCCTTGTGATAAAAAGATTATACACAATGCTTATTCCATTTTCTAAAGTTTACGTAGACAAATGTAGCTGATTAATGGCTGATAATCAGGAAAAAGGGAAATATTTATAATAGTTTTAACATACATATAGTCTGTTTTAGTGGATTTCATAAAACAATTTGTTCATGTCTTCACCATTAAAATCCAGCATTAGCAGCACATAACAGTGGCTGACCTGTCCAGGTAAATAAGCAGTAATGTCTTTTTCTAGCTTAGGGGATTTAGGGCATTAAGGTCTCAGTCCACATGATTGACCTGTTAGGTGTGGTTCTTGTATCACGCTGATAAGTCAAAGAGACAAAGTGGTTTTATTAGAACAATACACACTTCCATCAAGAACCATTAGCTAAAAAGCTGACTATGTCAACACATATATACTTAAGGTCTGTTTACATGATGCAATTTTTTTTAAACTACCATTAACCATCCCTAAGTCATTACCCTAAATCATAGACGGAAGACACACTGGGCCCTAGTGGTCATGTGACAGATTGGTACCTGCAGTAGCTGCTGGGTCTGATCCAGACTTACCTTCCTTCCTGGCCAGGCACATTTTCATTTTCTTTAGTACATGTGGGTTTAGAAGCGATAA
>JAODAL010014622.1:0-86801 GCA_025379985.1 Phyllomedusa bahiana
TTCTTTTTTGTGCGCTCCATAGATTTTCCTTCCCCGGCCGCAAGTGCGGGGAAGTGACCGTCACTTTTTCCCCGGGCATGCAAAAAGCGTGGGGGGTAAACAGCAGGTAATCATAGCTCTTAATGAGAGTTATGAATTATCGGATTTGCAGGCCGTTTTTCGGAGTTTGCCAAAAATTACACCCTGAAATTTTGGGCCCACAAAGCACAGGTGAACATACCCTTACCAAATCGAGCACCCCTACAGACTTCCCAATTTCCCGAAGGTATAGAAGGTATAGTTAAAACCAAAAGTTTTACATACATATATAAAAAGACCATATGCATGTTTTTCTCACTTTTTGGCATGAATCAAATAAAACCTTCCCCATTTTAGGTTTTAGTTTCCAAAATTATTTATTTTCCCAAATGCCAGAATAATGAGAGAGAGTTATTTTAAGGTATTGTATTACTTTCTGAAAAGCAAAATTTAATAACAGGTTTATCCCTTTAAAAAAATTTGGGACAGCCCATATGATAGGCATGTATTTGGAAGTTTTGATGAGGTTTTGGGCAAATCTGATTTAATTAGAGATAAGCTAGGATTTTTTTTAATGCATACCAAAACAAAATGTTCTGTGTGAAACTCATGGGAAAGTCTGAAGAAATCAGTAAGATAAACCCGGGAAGGAATTGGGGGACTTCACAAGTTGGCATCTTGGAGCAATTCCCAGATACAAAGGTCCGGGTTCACTGTACAAACAATTATGTGCAAGTAAAACAAGATGGGAATGTCCACCATATACCCTCGGAAAAAGGATGGGTTCTATGTTCAGAGATGAACGTGTTTTGGGTTTGACATGTGCATATCAACCCAAAGAACAAAAGCAAAAGCTTTGTAAAGATTTGGTGGATTGTTTCATTACCCAATGAAACAGGCCCGTTTCAACTGGGCTAAAAGGCCACTCTGCCTTTGGCAAATAAAAAAATTTTTTAATCCTAATTGCCCTAAAAGGAAAAGGGTTTTATTCTGATTTCATGTAAATTTTTGAGAAAAACTGATATGTGTCTTTTTAATGTTATGTAAACTTCTTTTTCCCAAACTGTCTGTAAAAAAAATATGGGAGTGAAAGGGGAAAGCTTAAGTAAGGGGCAAAAGCAGCTCTGTCCCATATAAGGATACAAGTTTGATCAATCACATGCAATGATTAATTTTCCTTTCTGTAGAAACTTTTAAACATGCTACCAAATTACCTGCTTTCCCAAAAAAATCTATTTCATTTAACTGTTTGTTTTTTTGTGTTGTGTGCATAAAGAACAGATACCTTACAAGTTCCTTTTCTGCAAATATGTAGAGAACAGTTGTCAGAAAAGGCCGCGCCCACTTGAGGGTCGACGGCCTGACTTGGGGTGTATTGTGACATTGCGCTCTCCCTAGGGGTGCACAAGGGTCGCCGGGATCAGCTTCACAGTTAAGCCCTGCCCACACGGGCACGGGAAAAACCCGGGTAGTGTGAGAGGTTACCCATCACCCACAACCCTAAAGGGGGGGAAAAGAGATCTGTTTACCCCACTGGTGAACGAACCTGCCCCCCTGTAGACTCCCACCTTTTCCTCTTGGCTTAAGCTTGGTTCGTTACACATTTTATAGCGGCCCGAACCTGCCGGGGGATAGGTATTTTAGAGCCCAAAAAAAGGAACGTGAGTCAGGCGATCAAGACAACAACTACCAAAAGAATTAAAGTTTATATTTTTAATTGCCTGGGCACCTAGCAAAATATACATAGGGAAAATACTTTTAAAAAAATTTTTTGGGGTCGGACGTGCCAGTACGGTATGGTTAAAAAGGGCAGCAGAGTGTCTTTTTTACCTTGGTTTTGCCTTTGTGGAACACACGGGGTGAATGTAGCCTGGGGTTCTGGATGTCCTGTATGCTCGGGGTAACCCCTCCAAGGAAAACAACGGGGGCCTCCCGGGGCTTAATTTAAAAACCAGCCCGGGGGACATCCCAAGTTGCACCCCCTTCCCATTATGTCATGGCCTCTCCCCCCCCCCCGGGGGAAATGGTCTATACTCCTTTTTCCCGGGGCCATTTTTTTTTGACTTTGGATATAAACTTAGTCATAACGCGGCAGGGCATTGGGACAGAACTGAGCCAGTGATACTGTAATAGCAAGTAACCTCAAAAGGGCTATCCTGTCCTTGTGATGGTTAAAAATTTTTTAAAAAAATAAAAAAAGGTGCACGAGAAAAACATCACAACATGCCTTTGTGCTAAAAAGTCTTTCTGATTTTATTCACAAATGGGGGGTTTTTTTATACCCTTTTGAAAATGAGTAGATAAAAGGCTCACATGTAGTGGCTGTGAGGGTTCTATTGGCAGTCCTTTATCTTGGCCCACTCCTCACGCTTCAGGAATGTCTGAACCAGGGTGTACTTCTACTGGGCGCCATCTTGGTTTACACGCGATTTATCAATACTACGGCACCCTTTTGTTTAACACATTAAGAAAAAAGGTATACATCAGCTTTTAATGCGTACTATAAAAGTATCTGCCTATTATGTATATATAAATGTATATGTTAGTGGGTATATACTGACAAAATACATTAAAAAGAGACACAAAGGATCACACTTATATAACCTTTGTTCCCATCCAAAACAGCCCCCCCTTTGGACTTTGTTTTCATTTTTTATTTTCCCCTATCCTTTTCCCATTCCTCTTTCCCTATTCTTTGTTTTTGCGGAAGTACCTCGCCCTGACAAGGGCGGCCCCCGTAGCCCCTGATCCCCCCCCTAGTCACCTACACTTTAGGGTTAATTTTTGATAAGACGTGCGGTTGAAAGGGGGAGTAGATGACTTTCCGGGCACTTTGAGTCCATGGTTTCATGGAATATGTCAATGTCCAAATTTCATCATAGGTTCGGGGGCTTTGGACAGCTAAAGGGGGTGTGTGTGTTGCTGTCATCATGAGGCCGGCCTTGGGTAAAAACTGTTCATCTTGATGGGGTAGTCTGGTCCACAGCTTCAAAAATAGTTTCCTCAAAAAAGGAGAACACAAAAACAATTAAGAAAGAATTACAACACAATCAATAGGGCAATACCTATCTGGGCAAGCATTCCTGCCAAACCCTTAAACCCATGAAGAAAAACCATTTAAGGGGTAAACTATCCCTGAGTTACGTTTTAATTCTTTCTGAGAGATCATCTAGTTTTTTTGGCCACCGTGCCCTTCCCCATTCGCCTGTATTATCGGGGATGAACTACAGAGTTTTCCCCAATCATTTTCCCCCCTCCCTTCTGCCAACACCTGTCCAGGGCCATGGGGTTCGGCCAGCCTTGGGCGTTTTGGGTGAAATTCACAAATCTCTGCTGGTTTATAATGAAATTTTCCCAAACTACATTTTTGTTAACAGTGTTATCGGTAGCAGAGATTAAAAAACCCAGCGGCCCTTGGTTTTCCTTTGCCTTAAACTCACCAGGCCCCCCCTTGGGCCTCCTATGCTCAATATACAACAGGGGGGTTGAAGTGCCCTTTGGGAGGCTTTCTTTTTCCTCCTAAACTCTGTTGTTCACATCTTCTGACCCCTCACTCAATTTATGGACCCCCGGACATAATGCCTCCATCAGTCTCCTGAGGGTTTTAATAGTTACGTTGGGGGCTTTCTTTCACCTGGTACTCCCTTTTCTCGACAGGTTCCGTCTTTGTAAACCTCATCCAGTGAGTAGTGGTTTTCCGGGTTTGTTTTTCCCTCTTTAAAGGGCAATCTGTGATCTATCCCCCCTTTTCCTGTTTTCCCAAACCCACACACCCCCAGAATAGAAAGGGGATCCAGTCCCCTCCGTCACACACCAAATATAGTGGGTTTGCCCAAGATTAAAGCAACATAACTACTTAAATCAGAAAGAGCACATCTGCCTCATTCCGGGGGTGGAGCGATCTTGCAGTGTAAAGGGGATCAGTTGGGGTTTTCCCTGCCACCTTGCAGGTGTGGTCGTGGTCAGCGGGACTTGGTGGGGCCCCCTAAAAACCCCCAGCTCTGGGTTTTAAACCACAAAATTCTTCACGTAGACCCAGCCCCAGGCTGTAGTTTAGCAGCAACGTCAAAAGTCGGGAAATGGAAAACTTAAAAAGGGATTAGCAACAACCTTTTTACCACTGCGTCACTAAGAGGTATAGATCATTTTTAGTAAACTGTTGGGGAAATATGCCCTTGCTTGGGGGGCACTGCCTAACGGATCTCAGGGAAAGAGAGCTAACTACCCCCGGGGCATGTCCCGACTCTAACCAAGCTTGGGCAGGCGGGGCCCAAGGGCAGATGTTTTTCCCACTTTTTGGTCCGGCTTACAGAGTCCCGTTCCATGTCCCCATTGCACACAGCTGGGAAAAAGCCCTGGCGCAGGGTCGCCCCCCTACTCCTATAGCCATTTTTCGTTTTTTTGGGCTCCTTCTTTTTCCATTTTTCTTTTCTTCCGGGAGTTGTTTCTGCATTTTGGGCCAGCAATCCCCGTGGGGGTTGGGTGCGGTTTTATCCCCTCCCCTTGACAGCTGATTGCTTCCCCTTTCTCCCCTCCGCGGCCTGTGTGGCTGCTTGGTCACCCAAAGTGTTTTTCTTCTGTATTAGCTTCCATGTCCCCTTCATTTAAGTTGGCCACTGTCCGTGGCAGCAGCAGGCACCCATAGGCCCTGAATGGCTTGCCCATGTTTCACTGGGGTTCCGCAGCCGTGAAAAAATCCCTGCTTTCCCAAAAATGGGGGTCCAACGTCTTATCTTGAGTCCGTCATTGTTGGCCTTTTTGCCCTTGCAAACGTCATGCTGCCGTCTTTTGGGCTGACTTATGCATGGCGACTTTTTGCTTCCAACACTGCGTGAGGGGGACCTTTTGGGGTTAAGTCCTAACCAAATCTGGATCCATCCCCCAAAAAAAAACCTTCGGGCCCAAAAGAAAAAAATCCTTTTTTCATTAAACAATCTTTTTTTTTCTTTCACCCAATTCCCCCGAAAATTTTTTTCCCCCTTTAAAAAAAGAAAAAGGGTGGGGAAAAACAAAAACCAAAGGGTTATGGGGGGGGGGGGGGAAACTAAATTTTTTTCCTTTTTAAAAATTTTTTTTAAATATTTCATTGGGAAAAATTTTCCCTTTTTTTGTTTTTAAATTTTTTTGGGAAAAGGTTTGGAAAAGGGGTTTTGGTGGGGTTGTTTGAGGTAGTATAATGGTCGTTTGGGATGGGGGTTTTTAAAATAGGGGCTTTCCCTTTTTAAAAGAATTGGGTTTTTTTGGGTTGGGATGGTAGTGAGGGGCATTTGGGAAAGGGGTTTTTGTTTGGAAAGGGGTCAGGGGTTTCAAATGGGAAAGGGGGGTTTCTTCCCGCTATACCCAAATTTTGGGGGGGGTTCCTTGGTGCTGGGTTCGGGAAAGGGGGAATAGAAAAGGGGTTAGATTAGTTTGGGTGTTTTTTGATTTTAGGGGGGGGAGTGTTGTTTTTTGATTTAAGAAGAAGGGATCTTGGGGTTTAGGGGAGGGTTTTATTGGGAGACCTAAAGGGAGGGGGGGTTTCAAAATTTTGACAGATTGTTTAATGTTTTTAAAAAGGGAAAGTTTTTAAAGGGGTTAAAAATTTAGGGATTTGATTTTAAGGGAAAAAGACCTGGGGTGATACCGACCCTCCCCCTCAAAGGGGTCCAAAAAAACACGGGTTTTTAAAATTTTTCCCCTTTTTCCCCCCCTTTTGAAATCTTATTTAAATTTTTTTGAAATTCTTTAACCCCTTTTTCCCTTTTCAAAAGTAAGGGGGGAAAAACAAATTTCCCCCCTTTTTTTAACCCTTGTAGGGATTTCCCAAAAAAAACCGTCGAACCCCTTTTTTTCCTGGGAAAGGCCAAAATCCGAAATTTTTTTTTTCTTCCGGCCTAAATGGGATGGTTGTTTTCAGGGGGGGGGCTTTTCCCCTTTAAGGGGGGGGGAGGGGGGGGTGTCTTTAAGCGGGGGCCCCCCTTTACCTTGCGGTGGGCTTTGTTTGGGGGTTTGCCCCCCAACCTTCCCCCCCACGGGAGCTGGTGTCCTAATTCCTTCCGGGGGGGCTTCCCGGGGGGCTGGGGCCCCTGCAACCCCGTTTTCTCTGTCCCTTTTCCCCTAAGGACGTTTTTTCCCCCCCCCCTTTTCCATGGGTTTTTCCCTGTAGGGGGGGGGGGTTTTCCCAAAATTTTCCCCTTCTGCTTCAATTTTTGACATACATTTTTTTTTTAAAAGGGGGGAAAGAAGGGGCGGGCATTACCCCCGAAGGAAAGGGGGTGGACATCCTGGGGGAGAGGGGGGGCTGGGGTAGGAAGGACATGGAAGGGGCGGGCAGTGGCACTAAAGGTTTTTTTTTGGGGGGGGGGGTGGAGCAGTAGGTGGGTTACAGGGGCAGGGTTTTTGTGTCACAGGTGGGGTGTTTTGGGGGGTTCCCATTTTTGCACAGTTCTGTCTCCCCTGACTTTTCTCTCCCCCCAAGACAAACCCCCCGCCATTTCAGGGGGCGGCACTTTCAACTTTCCTTTTTTTCAGAAAAATTTCCCCCGGGGGGGGATACCAAAGGGCCCCACCCCCCGGGCCCCCCTTTCTCAGGAATCCATCAACATTCCAAAACCCAACCCCTTCCAAAAACCCTTTAATCTACCTTCTTTCTTTATCCCAAAATTTCCATTTTTTTAAAAACAAATACTTTCATCTTAAATCACCCTTCCCTACCAAATTTCTTCCTTTTTTTTAAAAACCCCGAGATCTTCCTAAATTCAAACTCTAAAAAAACCTGGCCCTGGCACAACCCCAAAAACCAAACCAAACTTTTTGTTTTTCATTTTTAAAAAAAACCCCAAATTTTGCAGCCTTTTCAAAAAGAAAAAAAGAATTAAATTTTCATTTTTCCAAAAACCAATTTTTTTCCCCCACAAATGAATTCTAATTTTCACAAGACTTTTTTTCCCTCCGCCAGTGAATCTCTTCCCCCAGGGACTTTGTCTCCCTTTACCCCGGGGAGTTTCTAAAAACAAAATTTTTTCCCTTTTACTTTTTCATTTTCCCCCGTTTAATCATTCCCCAAAAAAATTAATACAAAAAACGGAAAAATACCCCACAAATTAATTTTAAAAATAAGGTTCAATACAGCCAAATTTCTTTAGCTGCAAAAATTAAAAAAAATTTCAGCTTTCCCCAAAAAAAAAATCTTCCAAAGTATAAAAACCCACCTTTTTCCGGAAAATTTAAAAATTCCCTTTTTTTTGCGCCGCCATTGAATTAAAGTAGTTTTTTGGTTTTTCAATTTCCCCCCTTCAAAAAAAGAAAGGGAAAGGAAAAAAAAAAAATGCTCAAAAGGATCTTTTTGGGGGGGTTAAAAAATCAAAAATGTAAATGAGGGGAAAAACATCACAACGCCCGTTGTATGGGGCTTTCTATTTTTTCACAAAAGGGTTTTTTTAACCTTTTAAATTTTAAAAAAAAGGGGATCCAAAAGAGGCTTATCTTTGGCCCCTTTTTTCCCCCCCCAAGCCAGGGAAATCTGAAAAAAAGGGGGTAATTTAAAATAGGCGCCCTTTATTTCAATTATAAAAATTACACGCTTTTGTTTAACAATTAAAAAAAAGGAACATACAATTTAACGCGTAAAAAATAACCCCAAAAAGTTTAAAAAAAAATGATTTTTATTGAAATTTTCTCTAACATTTTGGACAAAAGGCAAAATTTTCCTTTTTCCCTACAACTCCAATGAACCGGTGGGGAAAGCTATAAAATGGTATGAAAAAAGGGTTTTTTCCCCTTTCCTCCCCCGTTTTACTCTCCCCTTTTCCCCGGGCCAAAAAGGGGGGCCCCTTTGGAAGGGTTTTAATTAAAAAAAATTTTACTGGATCCCCGTGATCCGGTTTTATAAACCTTTTAAAAGGGCCCCCCCCTTTTTTTTTTGTTTTTGGGGGGGCCCGGGGGGAAAAAATTTTGGGGGGGGGGAAAAAATTTTAGCTCTCCTGTGGGTCCTTTGGTTTTGGGCCCCCCTTTGCTTTTCTAATTGATGTTCGGTAAGGGGCCACGGGGGCGTCCTAAGGGGGGGGGGGGGGGGGTTTTTTTTTTTTATCTTTCAAGCTTTCAAAAAAGGGGGGGGAAATGAAAAAGGGGGTTAAAAATTAAAATTGCTATTTTTTATTTTTTTTCGATGCCCCCAGAGGGTTTATTAAACAGGTATTAAAAAAAAAGTTTTTATCAATCTTTAAAAATAAACCAGCCCGAACTCCGTAACTTGGGGCATTTTTGAAGATGAAACAAACAGAAGTTTTTTTTTTTTTTATTTTATCAAGCCCTGACTGACAGACAGACAGATGAATTTTATTAGTGTCAGAATACCCCTTTAAGAATATACAGTATTCACTGCAAGTTCTGATTTTTTGTGAATATGAAAAACAGCAGCTTCCAGAGACCCGAAAACACAGTCTAAAACCTTCTGAAGGGCATGATTTATGTATGAGAGAGAGAGAGAATGAATTATGGCAGTTCTAATTTCCAGCTAATGCCAGCCACAATGTAAATATAACATTGCCATAGTGCTGTACAAAAAGCATAGGATATAATGCTGACATGCAAGTCATAGTTCTCCAAATATAAGTCATAATTGTGCAGAGAATGAGTAAAAATAATGTTAGAGACTAAGGGGTTCATGTATGAAAACTGTCTACATCTAAGACTGTCTTTGTTGCCCATAGCAATCATTCAGGGCTCAGCTTTCATTTTTCGAGAGCAGTTTATGAAATGAAATTAATTTGAATTCAATGAATTAATGTTTATTTCTTTATTTTCGTTACACCCATATTATTGTTCGTGTTATATACACATCGGTACAACTTCGTGAGTCTTATCATTTGATTTCTGCCATGTACAGTTTTATTATAGATTGCATTATAAAACCCATAAGAGCGTCACTTGCTCTCCCATTGGTCCAAATAACCGCGCCTCTTTTAACTTAGCCAATCACAAACAGAGCTCGCTCTGCATTTCTTTTCCCCATAGAACTCTATGAGATAAGTAGCTCACCCGCTGATTGGCCAAGCAGGACGAGCCCCTCTTCCCCCCAACCAATCACAGTACTAGAATATTTCACATAGACAGTAATAACTTTTAGGGAGCCCTTCTATCACACCCTTCTTGCTCCACTCAAAATAGATGCACTACATATGATTGGTGGATTCATATCTGCCGCCTGGGCTCAACCAATCAGCTCTTTTCTGCCTTTTTTACTGTATTTTGAACTGTCCCTCCTTTTCATTTGATTGGTCAATAATTCTCCATAGGTCACTGTCGCTCCTCTTCTGATTGGCTGGTTTTTGCCGACCAATGAGAAGAGCTTAAAGAATTTGAATTACTGTATTTCCCGGCAATTCTCTATATCCCAATTACTGATGTAGCGCCGGTCTCGGTGACAAAACGCGTTGTTAGGGATTTGATTGATTTATGTTTTTAGAAGGTTTCTGCTCTTTTTCAGATAATATTTTACACCTAATAAAAATGATTTTTCTAATCATACTCCATGCCGCACGGCTCTGAGAGCTAAGATTTCATTGCCCCGATCTGGCCATAGACTACAATGGGACAAAGTAGCTTGCGCTCTGATTGGCCGAGATAGCCAAGCCCCGGCTAGCTCAACCAATCAGCTCTTTTCTGCATTTTTACTGTATTTTGAACTGTCCCGCCTTTGAATTTGATTGGTCAATATTTCTCCATGGGTTATAATGGGTCCCTGTCATTCATTTCTGATTGGCCAGGATTGTGCCCAAGGCCCCTACGCTAATCAGGAAAGCGCAAGTCAGCTCTTTTCGTGCATTTTTTAGTGTATTTGTTGAACTGTCCCGCCTTTGAAGTTTGATTGGTCATACTTTCGTCCATAGGTTGTGAATGGAGTAACGCGTTGCTTCTGTTCTGATTGGTTGGTTTGTCTTGCGGGCAATTTTCTCACATTGATACGTAACTTCCTGTGTAGCGCCGTTGCTAGATTTTTGGCAAAGTGATTTTGTTTTTTTGTTAGATCGGTTGTAGCTGTCTTTTTGTGATAATGTTTTACACCTAATAAAAGTGATTATTTTTAGAATCGCAAACTCCATGCGCATGGGCTGCTGTGAGAGCCGATCATTTCTGTTTGCGATTTTTAACTGCGCTTTCCGTTTCATGTTATGGTGTCTGCTTCACTATCCCCTCACGATCATTTAGACCAGAATCAACTAGGTCTGCTGTCGGAGCTTGCAATGAGCATCAGAACTTTTCAGAACCGGGATTTCATAATGCGCCTGCGGAGGTATTTGAATGGAGCCGCGCGTCCGCGCCCCAGAACGCCCTACAGCCGCGCCCATTACACGTCCCCTATCATGTGAGGCGCATCTGAAAAGTGGCGAAGGGCGCGCCTAACTATTGCGCATAGCCAAGTTGTGGCGTCCCTGCGTCCGGACCAGGGGATTCAGTGAGGCGCAGGGAGTACCTGCCAGAAGGATTCGGGCGCAAATTCCATGTATACTTTCTCGCTCGCCAAAATGTTCAGACTTTATTTTTTTTTATTTTTTACTGTACTACATTAAACTGAAATATATTTTTTTATTAGATGTGATCAAGTTGGGTTGAAAGGTTTATTTTTTGCTGCTCTCACCCTTTAATGTCTTAAAATACAGCAAGAGCCAGCACTGAGTCTTGCTGTTAGTTGTGTGAGTGTTTGATTAATCGACAAAGTGGGAAGTCGGCACAGTTTTGGTTTGGTTGAGCGGATTTGTTTAGATCTATGCGATAATTTTGTTAAAATCGGTGTTGCACATCATCTATTAAGTTAGCGCCTATTGTTCGGCGCTTCCGTAATTTTTTGGCGGCCAGCAAATCAGATGTGACAGAATAGGAGCAGGGGTGCAGGATTTTGTGTGCGACGTCATGAGACTGGGCATGTGATCATGGTTGGAGTTTGTGGCCTGGAAAAATCTCATGACCTCGTTTTACATGAACGCAGCGTTTAGCTGTGTTCAGCCTCAGTGTCTCTGCTCCAAGCTGTCTCAGAGCAATGAAGGACTGGTTCTGCTATGCTTGTGTCCAAACGAGCTCAGCGGGATAAGATTATATAGTTATTTCTTCCAGAGAAATCCTCTACTGAGTTAGGCCTGTGATCCTTATTTCAATTTTGTTTGATTAGAGATTGGAAGATTTTTATTAGTTAGGTAGAGAGAAAAAAATTTTTTAAAGGAAGCATCTACTGCTGTAAAAGTAGGGGGGCGGGGGGGAGCGGGAGGGGGGGTGGCCCCGGGTGGGCACGATAGACAGGCTAGTACGCAAGCCTTATAAAGAATACTGGATAAAGTTCACCAAGACTTAGTGTAGGGACATTGCAATAGACGTTTTTATTGACAGTTTTTCGTAGTTGAAATATTTCTCCCTGATATAGTGGGCGAGCCTGAACTTATAGATACAATCTCTTTTCTAGTAACGGGCTGGGTCTCTTTGTTTAGATGCAAAAATTCGCATCGTTTTACTTATCAGTTGATTACCGCATTTTCGATATGGGTGTTCATTTGTCAATTTTGGCCCATGTCCACTTTTTGTTGATATATCCACTGCACTTAAATTTGTAATCTCTAGCATTTTATCGTCAACACAGGTGAATTGAAGAGTGTGCAAAAAAAATATCTTGTATTATACGAATAAACAAAGATCTTTAAAAAGAAATGACTGGATAAGAAAGTTTCACCAAGGACAGGTGTAGAACTCATTGCTGATTAGCCTTTGATTGATTAACGCAGTTTTCTCATGTAAGTATTTTCCTGGATATTGGCAGCCTGACTTTATAGTGATTACACATCTTTCTAGTAAATTGCAGGTCTATTTGATATGTGGAAAACTCCACTTTGCATGTTATCAGTATATACATTTCAGATAGGTGTTCATGTTTCAAATTTTAAACATGTATCCTTTGTTAATATCATCCACACCGTGTTACTTATTAGACAGTCCAGCAAGTCAGCACAGGTTGTATAGGTGCAAAAAAAAAAAATCAAAAAAACAATACACTTGTAATGATCCTGTTATAATTGTTATGGATACGTGTTTTTTGACTTTGGCACACTACGCAGCTTTGTTCATTAGAGGCACCTTGCATCTTAAATGTTGAATACTGCAATTTTTTAGTCAGACACACAGGGTGAAATGATAGGTGCGCAAAAAATGACGCGCCTTTTAGTTATCCGATACATTACAGATAAGTGTTTTTTGGCACTTTTGCCTCAGTCCAGATTTGTCGTGAATAGAGCCAAGTTGCAGTTAAATGGTGATCCAGCAATTGTGTAGTTTACGCTCCGGGTGAATTGTTAGGTGCCTCATAAGAAAAAACCTTTTATTATGCCGAATACATTTCAGGATACGTGATCTTTTTGCCACTTTTGCCAGTACGATTTGTTGATGGAGCCCTCCTTGCAGTTAGAAAAGTTGTGAATTCCAGCATTGTGTAGTTACCAGACAGGTGGAATTAATATGGTGCAAAAAAATACCTTTTGATTATCCGAATACCATTACAGGATCGTGTTTTTTGCATCTTTCTGACCAGTACCAGATTTGTTGATTAGAAGCCTCCTTGCAGTTAAATGTGGAAGCCAGCAATTGTGTGAGTTAACAAAGGTGAAAGTGATTTGATAAGGTGCGCAAAAGAAATACGCCTTGGTTATTATCGAGATACTCCATTAACTATTTACGTGTTTTTTGGACACTTTTGCCTCAGTCCTACGATTGTTGAAGAGCCGCCACCTTTGCAGTTTAATTTTGAATCAGCAATTGTGGTAGTTTACCACAGGGGGAATTGGATAGGTGCCAAAAAATTACCTTTTATTATCCGAAGTTACAGTACTGATACGTGTTTTTTGCACTTTTGCCCAGGTCCAGATGTTTGTTGATAGAGCCACCTTGCAGTTAATTTTGGAAATCAGCAATTGTGTAGACTACTCCACAGGTTAAATTGATAGGTGCCAGAAAATGATTACCTTTTATTAGTACGATAATACGATTTCAAGATACGTGTATATCAGTTGCGCAGGCCAGCTTTGTGTGTCTTGAGTTAGATCTACGTGCAGTTATCTTAAATATCCAGCAATTTTGGTTTTGATGTTTGAGAGATTTGGAGAATAGGCTCGTGATGTTTGCCAGTCTTTCTAGAATAAGGAGGGACGCTTTTCCAAAATCTCTTCCATACCTTACTAATTTTTATATTTTGAACGATGGAGCGCAACTTTGAAGGTATGTAAGAGAGCAAAGAGGGGGCTGGACATGGAGAGGGTAGAGGTACGAGGAGAAGGTGTCCTGTCCAGGTGCTGGCGACACAAGCGTTGCCAGGGCGGAGTAATCTGTTGCAGACGTAAGCATGTCATGCTGGGTCAGGGGGCCTGTGAATTCGCAGTAACGAACAGCTTCAGCGAATATGTCCTTCAGTGGTTAATGAATCACTGCCATAGCAGCAGGTCTTACCCTCCTCGTCCTCACAGTCTCGGACGCACTAAGTGTGTCATAGCGATTCACAGAATACCTCGTCCAACATGAATGTCAGCCGTCAAATGTCAGCTCGTTGTAGCCCACCCCACTGTGGATAATCCATTTTCTGAAGACATCTTTGATGACAAAATGCTCGGTTGGCGTCAGAAGGCTCATGTTAAATGAGTCAGAGGCCAATAGAGGTTGATTTGTTCTCTGCTCTGACGCCAGTTACTGACTGCCATTAGAGGAGGAGAAGGGTAAGCGCGGTCAATCGGGAACAAAAATCCCGGGCGGTCGGCAATGCCTTGCAGTCGCCGTCTTTGCTTGTTAGTCACGCTGCTCGGATGCAGAATGATCAGGGACGACGAAGTCATCCTGTGTTGATGACTGATGATGACGACGCAGATTGCGGATCGCCAACGTGGTCTGTTTCAGAGAATTTGCTGTGGAGTCGCCTTCGATCACTGGCACGAGGAGGGAAGACGATGGGGAGTGTCTAGTAGACAGTTCCGCTCCCTCTAAAATGGGAGAGGAGCTGGTCGCAGAAGTCCGCATGTTATGATTACTCGCCTAGCCAGGTCAGCGCTCGAAACACCGCTCCTCGCTGTATCGCCGGTCAATAAAGGTCAGGGACCTCACTCTAAGCCTGGGCGCCTTTTTGAACCTGCCTCTGATTCACCAGCGATGTCATTTATGCCGACCTTTGCCGTAAACGCATAAGTGAGAGAGAGGGCAAGAACCTTATGGTGGCTTAACCTCCACCAAACATAGTCTAGTCTACATGCAATGCCGAATGCATGAGTTGAAGATGTGAGGGCATAGATACTTGGAGACAAAAAAGGCAGAACGACGCAAGGCCTCCAACCACTGTCGACAACCCTCTGTCTCCGCCTCGCTCGCGCGCCACCACAAGGCGTTGTCCTCCAGCTGCCATGTCTCTCAGAGTCATAATCGCCTGGGGATCAGGCCTCCGCTTCAGCCCTCCACCGGTCGCCCGAGAGAACAGACCAGCACCACCCAGGACCCATTCGCTACCCCTCTCTCTTAAGCCAAGTATTGACGACCTGCAGACGCGGCCGTACAGTGGCCAGTCTAGCAGCCGCAGCCTTCTGGCTTCCAGGTTTGGGGAGCAGAAGAATTCCACTTTATCCCAAACCAGTACCGAAAGCGCCGCAAAAGCTGAATGTCGGCATATTGCCAGGCTTTTGGGCACTTGGAAATGTTGCCTTTCCGTCATGGTGGACACTGATGGGGTTCCGTACGACCATGGCACTTTCTGCCCCCAAGTGACAAGATGGGACCGAGCAGGCATTGGTCTTGCCGAAGATAAAGACGTGCCCTCCTCCTGGGCCGCCACGTGGTAATCTAAAATTTGGAAGCGCGTGTCTGCATCTGTGGCGGAAGAAAGTCCATTGGACCCACGACACATGCTCTAGGTAAGCTCGGCCAACGGGCGCTATATCTCGTGTAGACCGCTCACTGGTGAGCTGGGTGGAGGTCTCGTGGGGGTGTCGGGGGTCTCGCTGGCATCGGCCCGCATCCGGCTCTTCAAAACCGCAGGGATGGTTGCAGGGTTCTTTTCTCCTCAAGGGTTCCTCTGTGGCATTCCGTGCCCAGAGAAACCAGGCCGTGTTGATTAATTAAATTCTGTCTTGGAGACCTGTCCACACACAGGTAGGATCTGTGGATCGGCTCTCATGCAACTCGAGATCCGGAGCGCTGCTGTGTTGTTTGACAAGATACCTTGATGCGAAGGCAATGGTGGTGTGGCGGATAACGGGTAGTGTCGTGTGTCTTGCTGGCCGCCCATTAAGATTGGTAGGACTGGATGCAGACATCCCGTTAGCCTCTGGCGAGCGATTGATCATTACCTGTGTTGTCGTACCAGAATTTCTAAAGAGCTAGCCCGGTGTCTGGACTGCCTGCTGAGGAAGGCTCGAGAGGTCTAAGTTCGCAATCTATGCCGCCGTGTCGCACACCTGCTTCGTCCCGCCTGGCTGACGTTGCAGCGTCAGGCTCGGCCTCGCGTCAACCGTGTTCTTTGTTGGTTACGCTGGGCAACAACGGCTGGAATTTCCATACCCACTATGCTCCTAGGCGATTGTGGGCGAAGCGAGCGCAGATGCCAGTTAGCAGTACGGAATGTGACTATGGCCTGGGCCAAGCGCAGCGGTGCGGAACCTCGGCGGTTTGTTGGAGCTCTAAGCCGGAGAGTGGAGGCAAGTGAAAGAGCCTCTCGCACCATCCTTTGCCAAGAGATTTGTGAATGAAGCCACCAACACATGGTCAGTGCAGGCAATGCCCTCTTGTGCAGTCAGTGAGCAGTGTGGTGATCTTCGTTTCTGGTACGATCTGGTCTGGACACTCTGAAATAAAAGAACATACAGGTCTCCGGCCGCAAGCGCGGACGGAAGGAGACGGGACACAGGGATTCGCTGGACACGGGAGCTGTTTCTCTCCCGTCAGAATCCAAGAGGAACGACAGTTTACACATTTCATCGGGTCTTGCTTTAGGATGTGGATCTGGGGTCCAGTAGCTAGTGCAAGGTGGGCGCATCAGATCGCGAGGGGTGGCATCATACTGTCAGGCAAGTCAGGGCTGATGTTGATGCATGGGCCGGAGGTAGTCGACAGGTGGAGGTGGAGGAGGAGGTATTCAATGACACCGATTTTACGGAGCGTCCCTGCCTTGGAAAATTAGGTTGGCGCGCGAATTTGGAGGCGGAGGGAGGATAAGATTTGAAGGAAGAGCAGTTTGGGCTAGTGCCACTCGAACAAGTAAGCTTGGGAATCAAGCTCCCATCTCTGACAATGAAGTGTCTTGGTTGCTCCATTTCTATCCAAAAGCAATTGCTGTCCTACGACATTTAAGGCCATCAAAGAGTGAAGCAACAGTTACTGGGTGGGCGCACCATCTGTTTCCGGGTTAATCGAAATAACAAATCTCTGCACCTTTCCATTCCACCCACCCACAACTAATAGAGGAGGTAAGAATGAGGTAAAGTGGAGCCCTTTGCTGATTGATCAACTGGATAGACATCAGTTGGTCGTGCTTCACGGTGTCCCAAAGTGCCGGTGGGAACAGTTCATGCGACGTGACAAGCAGTAGAGTTGCAAGTAGCCGTAGCGGCAAGCAGACATGCGAGGCAAGGTGGCAGATGCCCTAATGGGGAGGGCAGTGACCTCTGGCAATCTTTGGTTTTACACAACACTCCACAACGATGATCAAGTGTCAGTGGCACAAATCAACACACAGAGATCAGCTTAAGGATCATGGTGCAGACCTATCCTGCGTATAGCACACGATGTTTATTGGTATGTGTTCCGGACCCAATAAGACTTCTGGGTATCCAAGAAATGGTACGGAAGGGCCCGAGACTGGGCTGTCGGTCCGCCCTTAGGGGTGGTTGTCGCCTGTGCCGCCTGGCGCAGCCGCATGTCATAGTCTGAGCGGACCTTGCAGACACAGCTGGAGGAGTCATTACAGACAACAACGATCCGGCGTTATTCCATAGTAGATGTGGATAGTTTTGACTTTATTGGATGATGAAATCAGGCTGGATCTCTGTCTGATGTTGTGGCCCCAGATTTGCCGTGGTCAACAGTGTTTTGTTGACGTCCTACTGTCAACATTGCCTCTTCGCTTATCAGAATTGGTCACTCTTGAAGAATTTTTTTTAATATGATATATTTCTTACGCTGCAATTTGATTTTTTTCCCAACAGCTTCATTTTGCTGGTTTTTTGATTGTGAGGAGAATGTAAAAGACAGCAAAGTATTTTAGTGACTAACACGTGATGAGTTTACTCACTTTTCGCATTGTCAATGGGTTTTGAGGGTATGTTGGCTGTGAGAGACAGCTGGTGTTTTTCATATTTGGTTTCCTTTGGGACAGAGAAATGTGGGTTGTTAAGTGGCCATTTCTCCCTCACTCAATTTTTTTAATAGTGGGCTGAGATGTCATATTTATAATTTTTGGGGTCATGTAGCTGTGAGATACAAGCAACTGTAATCATGGTCCATTGGAAACAGAAATGTGGCTTACTAATTCGGTCATTTCTCCCTCACATAATTTTTTAACAGTGGCTGAGAAGTCCATTTTAGTATAAGTTTTTTGGGGTATGGCGTGCTTTGAAAAGTGCACGCGAATACTACAGGTCCTATTAGCTATAAAAAATGGTGTTTTGAGTAACATGAACATTTTTTCTTGACCAATTGTCCATAGTGGCTCATAGGGCGTGTGACTTTGAATTTGTGTGGGGGCATATTGCTTTGAAAATGGCGCTGATACCACAGGTCTATTATAAAAAAAATGTTGTTATCTGAACAGGTGACATTTATTGTCTTCACAATTGTGAAGAGTGGCAATCAAGGGTATGGTGGCTGTCATGAAAACAGAATAGGTAGGCTCTGTTAACCCCTAACGACGTACGCTCACGACAGTCTTTTGACGGCCGGCCGGTGGCGGGCGTTCGTTTCTTGCAGGACGTGTCTGTTGTCGACCGTCATGCGAGTGACATCGGTGGAATTGTTGCGGCGGCACGGTGCCACATGCTGCGCTGGGATTCGGGACTGAACTAGACACACCCCGATCGCCAGAGCATGTCCTCTGCAGGCATCCGGGGAGCGAGAGGGAAACCCTCCGCCAACCCGTTGCATGTTGATACCGGCTTTGATTGCGGCAGGATGTCGTTTAGCCGCAGCGCAAGCAAGGGGGATGTCCCCTGCTCTTGTCGGGGTGATCGGAACAACCCGTGTGACCCGTTAGAAGCCGGGCGGAACGGTGCTCACATTGCAGATCTGGGGACCTAGCGGTGGCCCCAGAGTTGTCTGTGGGTATGAAAGGCCCAGTGATTAGGAAGAATGTGGAGCTGTCCTAAGTCACTGGTCTGTGTCAGACTGACGCACAGATTCGCCATGTATTAGCATTATATGAAATATGCTTAGTACCATAACTAAGTGTAAAAAAAAATTGTTAAAAAATGTTAAAGAACAGTTCTCTCCTGTCATGGGAGAGTACAAAGAAAAAAGTACAAAAAAAAAATAAAAGTGTGTTAGAAAAAAAAGAATAATAAAGAAAATAAATAATAAAATAAAAATAATATTCAATAAAAAATATTTGTACAATAAATTACCACACAAAAAAACTTACACATATTTGGTATAAACATGGACGTAATTAAATCCTGTAGAATTTAAGCTAAGTTATTTAAGTGTGAAAGGTTAATGGTGTAAAAAAAGTAAAAGAATGAAAAAGAGACAAAAAAAATTTGGAAGATAACAATCAAAAAGAAAAATACTGCAATGATTTTATAAGTGTACTGTAAACTATATCCCATTATAAAGAGTACAAAATTGTCATGAATAAAACGAGGCCTCATCCAAACTGCGTCATTGAAAATAAATAAAGAAGTAGCAACTGTTAAATGCCAAGGAGAGTGCCAAAACGTGAGAAAAAGTGTTCTGGTCGCATTAAACTAATTTGTTCGCAGGCCGTTCGCTTAAGGGGTTAAATGGACACATAGTGATGGCGAAAAATGACTTGTCTTTTGGAAGAGATCTTTTAAATAGCTATCAATCCTCATGTATTGAGACAAACTCCATTAATACAATTAAAAAAGAGATTTCAAAGACATGGTGGGATTCCATTCTTTTTGTAAAAATGGAAGTTTGTCTAGAATTAAAACGCTGCTAAAGAAACGCGTCGCATGTACAAAAGTAGGCTGTTAAGAAACATTCCTGCTGAATTGACCAGGGAGGTACAGGAAAAATCTTGACCCAGATGTAGGTTAGTCCGAGAGGACAGGGTGTATGGAGCACGGACAGAGAACAAAGTACAAGAATGGACAATTTCCTCTGCACGTTTGGAGGTAGAATAATGAGGAAAAAGAAGCAAGAAAAAGGACCTGGGTGGAAACACGCGAGCGTGTGAACAAGCCAGTATTTCCATAGTGATGAGCTCAATCTGGTAAGCACTCATACAGAGCGGGACAAGCGCTACCCAGTTTGATGTGTTTAGTGAGGAAGGCTGGAGGCTTGTCTCGCACATCTGACTCCGCTTCCGCACTTGCTTCTGCACGGACAGAGTTTCGTTGCTTGCCGTCTGCACGGGTTATTTTTAACCTGCGTGTTGGATGTGGACGCCAGCCTGGGCTCTCTCCGCACCACAGTATACTGTCGGTCCTGGGGTCTTGTGCTGTTTGGGACAGGACAGATATAGTCAATGTCCAGTTCAACTAAAATGGTGGTTGAAAGACTCTCCTTTTCCGTGGCCTCTTGTGTAGAATCTGGGGGTCAGACAGGATTTAATGGTCATTGACTGTGGCCTTGGACAGGGAACAGTATATGTCCAGGTAGTCAACTAAATATGGTGGTTGAAAGAGCTCCTGTTTTTCAGCACTTTTTAATCTGGGGTCAGACAGTTTAATGGTTTCATACTGCTGTCCAGGACAGGTTTAGTCAGTGTCCGAGGTCAACTAAAATGGGTGGTTGAAAAAACTCCTTTTTTCCGGCACATTTTATCTATGTGGGCGTCAGACCAGGTTTAATGGGTCCATCTGATCTATCCCAGGGACATGGGACAGTATAATTCCAGTTCAACTAAGAATGGTGTGTTTGGAAAGACTCCTTTTTCCGGCAACTTTATTAATCTGTGGGTCGAGACAGGTTTAAGGGTCATGCTTGCGGATCCAGGACAGGGTTTTGGCAATGTCCAGTCTTCAAACTAAAAAGGTGGTTGAAAGCTCCGTCTTTTCGGCAGCTTGTTTAATTGTGGGGTCGCAGACAAGCGGTTTAATGGTTCATATGCGGTCCAGGACAGTTATAGTTCAAAGTCCTCATACTTCAGAACTGAGAAATGATGGTTCTAAAGTTAATCGTACTTTGTCTTCCGGTCACTTTTAGAATCTGTGGGTATGTGAGGTCTGTTTAGGGGTCATGGCTGCGTCTCCAGGACAGGGATTATAGTCACATGTTCAGTTGCAAGTAAAAATGATGGTTCAATATAATATGCACTTCTGGCAGACGCTTTTTAATTTGTGGGGTGATGTGGTTTAAAGGGTCATGCTGTGGTACAAGAAATGGGATAGTTGAATGTTGTGTTGTGACTTTTTTGTCTGTGACGTTTATAACCTAAGTTGTGTTGACTAAAGTGTAGCACATCCGATTTGCTGTTGATGGCCTGTTAATTCCAGTTTGTCCTCCAGCCTGTTGTTGGGTTTGTAAGAATGAGATGGGTCGTTCATTATGGTCTCCCCTAGACTTAATGGTCTTCGCTCATAATCGACTTGTTCACATATCGAAAAAACCTTATCGTTGGTGGCGACTATCAGACTATCGCACGATGTCGATAGCCAACGTAAGTAGCGCGCAACGACTAGTCTTGCTGGGTACTGATGGGGGTCCACACAAAGCAAAGATCCGGTTAACATAAGTTTCTAATCATCTGACATGACACGTGAGACATGACTTCTTCTTTTATTTCCAGCCTCCTATAGCGCTTTCATATAGCCTTAGTGATTACAATGTACAGTTGATGGTCGATCTTTAGGATGCAGACAGGGACGTTGCTCAGGGTGCCTACAAACATTGGGTCGGGGCCTCTTTGTTGTTTTTCTGGTATTGAGGGCTGGTTGCATACACGAAATTTTTTCACGCGCTCATGAAGAACTGTGGATGGTTTTTTGTACAGGAAAAAACGCTTGTGTACTGGTCACTATTTTCTGCAGATCCCACACAGATCCCGGTCCATTCTCACTCAAGCAGTCATCTGTACAGTTAAAACATCACTCATATGACAAATTGTACTACTAGTGTTTGCACGAATACTTCTCTCCTTCATATGAGACAACATACCCCATAAATCAGTCCATCCCATATATGATAGCAAATATACCGATAACATGGAAGCGCAAATACTACAGTCAGAAATGTGATTTTAGGGCTAAAGACCGCTCTACGCAGAAAAACACAAGACCCTCAAAACTCATTACTACTCATAAGGAGTCGGAATATAGATCCTGCTATGACCCCATCATTGTGACATATAAGCTGTACACATAGGTCTGGAAGACCAATTATACCAATGCCATATAGTGACCAGTATAGTGGTAGTTTACTAGTTGTATTGTAGACGGCTGCTGCTGTGTGTGTCATAGTATGGTTAGATTACACTGCAGTTTTGCATGTTAGGGACTAACTGGAGAGTGTATTTGTTGATCAAGCATCGTACACTCTTTCCCTTTTCGTTTCCAATGTCCCCGGTTCAGACACTTCATGATGAGTTGCGTCCCGGCCAATACTCGTGTCCCTGTGGAGTTTGGTCACAATCTATACTTAGAATCTGTCAGCATGTTCTCGCCAGCAAACTCCGTTAATTATAGGTTATAGCAGGTGTCCCCCTCAGTTAGGGGTATTATAGGGGCACTTTGAACTGCAGTATATGGGGCCACAGGAAGGTATATGGGGCACAGCAGGAGTAATATAGGTGCCATCAGGCTCAGGTATATAGGGGCCACAGGCAGATATAGGGGGGCAAGGCTCAGTATATGGGGGCACTGTGGCAGTAGTTCTTATGGGGGCACGCCACAAGTAGGGATTACATAGGGTGCACTGTATTGAGCAGAATATTGGGGCTCTGAGGCAGTATATGGGTGGGCACAAGAGCGCATATGAGGGGCCACAGCAGGGATATGGGGGCAACAGGAGCAGGGATATGGGGGCGCCACTGGCAGTATAGGTGGGGGCAAGGCAGCATATGGGGTGCCATAAAGGCAGGGCTTATTTATAGGAGGGCGCACAGGGCAAGGGATATGGGAGGCCACAGGCTGAGTATATGGGGGGCCACGAGGCGAAGTAAATATGGGGGCCTCAGAGGCGGGGATATGGTGGCAACAGGCAGTAAGATTGATGGGGCCACATGGCAGGCGGTATGGGGCACACAGTGCAGGCATTATAGGGGCACACAGGGGCGATGTATATAGGGCGGCCACAGGCAGTAATTGGGGGCCAATGCTAGGGATATGGGGGCCACAGCGTCAGGCATTTATAGGGGCACAGGTCAGTATTATGGGGGGGTCACAGGCAGGGATAGATGGGGGGTCCAGCAGTCAGGCTTTATAAGGGGCCAGGCAGAGCTTATGGGGGCCACAGGCATGTATATGGGGCCACAGGCAGGGATATGGGGGCCTCCATAGGAACGTAGTATGGGGGGAACAGGCAGCAGTTGCGGGGCCACAGGCAGGCATTAGTATGGGCTACAGGTGCAGGGATATGGGGGCCACACGGCAGGTATGATGGGGGGCCACAGGCAAGTTATATGGGGCGCACAGGAATGGATATGGGGGCCACAGGCAGTATTATGGGGGCCACCAGGCAGGGATTATGGGGGCCACAGGCAGGCTGATATAGGGGCACAGGCAGTAAATGGGGGTCACAGAGCAGGGGGATTTTTTTTGTTTTTTATTGGGGGGGGGGCCAACGAAGAGGCAGGCATTATAGGGGCAACAGGCAGTATGATGGGGGCCACAGGCAGTAGATATGGGGGCCACAGGCAGGGATCTGGGGGCAACAGGCAGTTATTGGGGGGCCACGCAGGGACAGTAATATGGGAGGCCACAGGCAGGGAGTATGGGGGCCACAGGCAGTAATATGGGGGGCGCCGAAAGGCGGGATTTATGGGGGCTAGACAGGCAGGCATTATTAGGGGCACAGGCAGTAATATGGGGCACATGGCTAAGGGGAAGACATGTATGGGGACATCATGGCAATAATTATTGGGGACACATGGCAGTAATATGGGGGCCATGGCAGGACATTGATAGGGAACACGGCAGATTTGTGGGGCCACAGGCTAGGGATATGGGGCACAGGCAGTAATTATGGGGGCCACAGGCAGGGATATGGGGCCACAGGCTGGCATTATTAGGGGCCCAGGCAAGGTATGTGGGGGCCGACAGGCAGGGAGTATGGGGGCCACAATTAAGCAGGCATTTATAGGGGCACAGGACAGTATATATGGAGGCCACAGGCGGGAAATATAGAGGGCCAAAGGCAGGCATTTATAGGGCACAGGCAGTATATTGGGGCCACAGGCAGGGATATTGGGGCCACAGGTCAGGCTATTATAGGGGCACAGAGGCTAGTATAGTGGGGGCTACATGAGGCAGGTAAAATGCTTTTGAAAAAATAAGACTAACAATTCATACCTGTCACCGTTGAACTCCCCCGGCGAGCGGCGGCTCTGTCCTCTTCAGCCCGCGCTCCTACGAGCAGACTCCTTGGACGCTACGAGCCGTATGACGCGCTAGTGGCGGCGTACAATGAGGAGAGAGGCAAGCGTCTTCGATGTGACATCAACATCATCGCGACGCTTGCGGCTGAGGCGCCACGGGGCCGGCGGCGGGTCCTGTCGCGCTGTGAGGACCTGGGGGCACCAGACAAGTCGTCGGACTCCAGAGACGGTCCGAGCACAGTCTTGGCGGAGCTAGGGATGCGGCTCGCTCTATGCCCAGCAGATAGACCGTCAGGCTGCATGTTGGCAGCCTGAAGGGGCACCAAGTCGGTGTCCAAGCACCACGGCAGGCGGCGCGCTGTGAGCCCGGGAGAGCCTCGGGGCACGAGTGGAGGTTTATTCGGGGGCCCGAGCCCCGATTAAAAAGGCCTGTAGCGTACGCCCCTGTTTAGGATGTCATTTATAATCGCACAGAAATCGAGGAACGTAATTGTCTCGTTGAAGCGCCTTCTTTTATAGACTATGTGTCTCTTAGGTGCCAACATGTGATCCTTACTTTGTGTGTTACATATTGTTTCCCCTTTAACCACATAGGGTGACATGTATGAAAGACTTCATTTTTCACGATTTTCTGGGCGAGCAAGTCGGCAAAGTGAGTTGTTGTATCGCTCCTTTGTCTTCCTATGTTTAGCGCCAGACTCGCCACTTTGTAATGTAATGCAAAGACCAATTTCAGTGTGGTCTGCCTGAACTTGAGCAGTCATAGTGTAACTAGATTTGCCATTAGGGCTAAAAATGTCTCTTATTTCTGTACAAACCTGGTACCTGTAAAAATAATAAAAAAGTAATTTATTGATAATAGGTCAAGACTATATGTAAAATTAAATTATATAAAGTTTAACAATAAATCACATATATGAATGATTATATAAGAACTATTTAATTAGCCCAATAATATCTAAAAGAATTTTAGTGCTATAAATTGTATTTAAATTTAATACTAATCTTACTTGCTTTGAATTACGTATATAAAATTAATGAAACAATACGCATCTTACCATGAGTCTCTGTTGTGCTCAAGTGAACTGTTTTAGCAGGACATGTATGATTCCTGGCAGTTCGCATTTGAACACGTTTTGCACATTAACTGAGTGCGCCAAAGTACTGCGGTGCGGCAAACATATCCACCAGGTGCCTCGAACCTTAGGCGCCATTTATGACCGCACATTCACCACTTTCATATATTCAGGCACATTGTGCACTGAAAAAAAGGTGTGAAAAATAGTTTCGAAATGCAATGTTTATAACAGGTCGCGCTTATGTTAGGCGCCTGTACATGTATGAAAACTGTTTAGAGTAGTAAAGAAGAGCATGTTTTTGGGTTGCCCGTAGCTAACGCTATCAGAGCGAAGAAAGTCTTTAGACCTAGATCTAGTTTTCATGTCCAGGTGCCCATAGTTGCTCGCAAAATCGCAAGAAACACTTCAGATTGCTGGAATAGAGAGACATACATGTACTTGTGGCGCATTCTAAACCTGCATTATAGCTATGTGTATAAAACTGGTACTGTTCAGGCGCCATCGTTCATGCAGGTCTAGCTCTATGTTCACTAGATTAATGTCAAGAATTGTTCAAAATAGAAGGCATGATGTTAGAACTGTTAGATCCATTGAGTTGTAATGGGGCCCACTGGATTTCCAGCATTTTAACTGTAAGAATAGTACTGCATGCTGCACTGTTATAGCTGTTAAATTGGATGGAACATACAGTGGAATCCATACACAGTAGTCTGAAGAGACAATTTAAGGGGTGTTCTCACCGTGTTGTTTCACAGAGCCTTCTCATCACAGCCAACTTCAGGCTCTCACTTCTTGTTCAGGCTGTGAGTGGTTCTGTAGCAGTGACTGACATATCTGCTATTCCTAGCTGAGCCTAGCAGAGGAATATTGCAAATAGAAGGGTTTTTTATAGCACAGAATTCTACAGAGATCTAAAGAGTTACATTTTGTCAATAACATCTGGTTAAACACAGCAGTGAGTGAGATCACCAGCCCGGCAAAGGCAGCTAGAGCAGTGAGAGCAGAGAAAGGTGGTGGTAACCTAAAGAAGCTTGTGTACACAAGCATGAGATAATATCTGCTCTAGTTCTGAAAGGAAGCCAAATCAAAAGAGCAATGTATTTGGCAATAGTCTTTATTTACCTTTGCCTACATGTTTAAAGCTAATCCTTGTGGTGACTTCTGATTTTTTGCAAATATATTAAGAATGGTAGGTGAAGGTAGATAATGAGCTGAAGCCCAGTCCAAAACCTTCCAAATGCCTGTTTTACCTACATGTTAAATTTTGTTCAGATTGGTCCAGTGAGCAAGTGCAAGTGTTATCACCTGATTTGATAAAAAAAAAACTAAGATTGGAAACCACAAACTATTTTTTTTTAATTACCAGATTTTACTATATCTTCCTGAATAACAAAACTATCCATTATAATAAAATAGCAGCTCATAGATGGGCAGCCATTTCCACAATTGAACCAGAGCCTGCAGGCAGCGAACATAGCATGAGGAGCAGAAGTCATTCTCGCTTACCAGAACACAGTGATATGAAGTTTTTACCATGATCTGGCTAGATGCTGCAGGAGACCATCTTCTTTCAACTCTTTCAGCCAGTCAATGACAGCAGACTGAATTTTATACTCTACTGTTGATGGCCTCAGTCAGTTAAATCAGACTGAACACTAAAAAGCAAGCGTTAAACCACTAACATGAGGATGTTGCCTGCTTCCAGATCCTGTTCTGTACTAAATCATAAGGAATTATTATAATTATTATTTATTTTAAAGCTCCATCAATTCCAGGGTGCTGCACATAACATAGAACCAAAGTACCATGGCAACATTAAGGCTGGGTTCACACGGCTTAAATGCAGGGCGTAATTACGCCCCACAAGTACGCCGTGGGGCCGTGGGCGGGGCGGGAGCGGGGGGGCCGGCACCTCGCCGGCCCATAGACTTTCAGTACTAGCGGCGAGTATACGCCCGTATTCACATGTCAATTATCCCCCACTCGGCGTATTCTCAGCAGGTAAGGAGACGTAATCATAGTTCTCTATGAGAACTGTGGATTACCGTAATGACATTGGACGTATCCAGCCGTATTATGCGCACTCCGCGCTTAATTACGGGACTGAAATACGTCCATTTTAAGCGTGTGAACATACCTAAGGGAGACATGTATGGAACTAGGTGGATCAAAGTGTATTTTCGCATCTATTTTTCAGTGTCAAATGCGCCTGAATGTATGAAAGTGTTTTTTGTGGGCTCATAAATGGTGTCTAAAGTTAATCGCACCTCGCCTGTGTGTTTGGTGCATTATGGAAGTTAGGCACATAAGTAATGCGCCAAAACATGTATACAGGCCTATCGATAGGCTTGAAATAATTAAAGAAAAGTTATTAGAATAGCATGTCAGTGAATAGAAACTATGGTACTGATTTCGCTTGGTGGACTACAGGTCCCAGCAAGATCTGCGGTGTGCCACCTCTTACCGTATGTAGAATAAATGGTGAGAGAAGCAAAAATAAATTTGAATTTAATGTAGTCAAAACTATAAAAAAAATTTATAGGAGATATTTTTATTTTTTTGGGATGTTATCGATTTTTATATTAATTTTATATGCTACATTTTTTATTTAATTTAAATACCATGTATACTCCAGTATAAGCCGAATTTTTCAACACAAAAATTTGCTGAAAAATCCCTCCTCGGCTTATACTCGAGTCACTGTCGGCGCTTGAGTGCTGCGATGGCCCGGGCGCCGGCAGAGACACTTCAGCTATATGCGACTCCTCAGGGAGCGCATATAACTGAAGGCCGAGTCAGCTGACAGCGTCCGGGCACTGCCATGGCCCGTCGCTGTCCGGCCGATCCCTTCACCTATATTGCGATCCTCCGAGATGCATACAGTGGAAGAGATATCATTAGCGGAGCATAGAGCAAGCGCTCCCTGCGCCGCAGTGGACTCCGGACAGCCGCAAGCAGACTTGCGGCCGTCCGGAGTTTCCGGCACAGGCAGAGTGCGTGCGCAGCCTGATGACATCACCCTGCCTGTGCCCCAAGACAGAGGAGAGCACCCGGGACCGGACAGCGAGGGAGTGAAGTAAGTGTTTGCATTTGTTTTTTTAAACCCTGCCTAAGCCTGCCTATAGAGACATATACCTGCCTATACCCCGCCTATACCTTCTTATAAAGACATATACCTGCCTATACCCTGCCTATACCTGCCTATAGAGATATACACCTGCCTATATCCTGCCTATACCTGCCTATAGAGACATATCCCTGCCTACTACCCTGCCTAAACCTACCAAATGAGAACATATACCTGCCTATACCCTGCCTATACCTGGCTATAGAGACATATACCTGCCTAAACCCTGCCTATACCTGCCTATAAGGACATACACCTGCCTGTACCCTGCCTATAAGGACATATATCTGCCTATATCGACATATGCCTGCCTATAGAGACATATACCTGCCTATAAGGACATATACAGGCCTATACCCTGCTTATAAGCACATATACCTATCTATAGAGACATATACCTGCCTACACCCTGCCTATAACCTGCCTATGGGGAACATATGCCTGCCTATAACCTGCCTATGAGGGACATATACCTGCCTATAACCTACCTATGGGGGATATATACCTGCCTATGGGGGATATATTTCTGCCTATAACCTGCCTATGTAGGACCTATACCTGCCTATGGGGTACATTAAACTGTCTATACCTGCCTATGGAGGACATATACCTGCCTCAACATACCTATGGGGGATATTAAACTGCCTATACCTGCCTATAGGGTACATTAAACTGCCTATGGGGGACATTAAACTGCCTATGTAATTTTATTGGTATTCATTTTTATTTTTTAAATTTACCAGTAGCCGCTGCATTTTCCACCCTATGCTAATACTAGAGTCAATAAGTTGTCCTGTTTTTTGTGTAGATGCCTCGGCTCATACTCGGGTCGGCTTATACTCGAGTATATACGGTAATTTAATTTTATATAGTTTGATAATTATAATAAATTACTTTTTATTATTGTACTCGTGTAAGTTGAGAAATAATGGACATTTGTTGCCCTGATAGCAAATCCAGCTCCACTTCGACTCCTCTGACTCAGGCAGACCACATTAAAATAGAACTGCCTGTTCAAGCAGGAATGCGGCTAATTTTGTCGAACCACATTCATATGTGTGTCTAATATTTCGAGTGTGGTGCGCCACGCTCCCAGAATGCTCCCAAAACACCCCCTCATGTTAAGCGCATTAAAGAGTGTCGAGTCTTACGAACAATGCACCTAACACATTCATTTGGCGCATTAGGCATCGTAGCCGGCTCACTTTGTACAGAGGGAGAGAGGACTCTGCCCACAAAGGCTTTCAATCTTCAAGGAAGGTGGAAAGAAACAGAAGGTGAGGGGCGGACATGTTTGTGGGGGAGCTGAGCTGGTCACATCGAGGTACCGTGCGGCAGGTAAGTGATTTCTTACCTTTTTAACATTAGTCTAGCCTGACTAAGCCCTGCCTGACTATATATGGCCCTTATAGCTACCTAGACCCTGCCTTCCTGACTATTTATGGCCCCTATAGCTATCTAGACCCTGCCTGCCTGACTACATATGGCTCTCATAGATACCTAGACCCTGCCTGCCTATATATGATCCCTATACCTACCTAGACCCTACCTGTCTAACTATATATGGCCCCTATAGCTCTCTAGACCCTGCCTGCCTGTCTATATATGGCTCCCATAGATATCTAGACCCTGGCTGCCTATATACTGTATGATCCCTATACCTACCTAGACCCTGCCTGTCTAACTATACAGTATATGGCCCCTATAGCCTACCTTAAACTCTGCCTGCCTACATATATGGCCAGGCTCGGACTGGGCCGCCGGGGATCGGTGAATCCCCCGGTGGGCCCCCCCAAGCCCCTGTTGCCCCAGAGGCAGTGTCGTCGCTCCCCGGGGCCCGCCCGCGCATCCGGTCACTGAACGCCCGGGTCCGCGTCCCGAGCGCCCAGAGGCCGGCTCCTGGGTCTGCGCGGTGTCAGCGGAGCACAGCGCCACTAGCGCTGCGCTCCGCTGAACTCCTTGGCAGGCTGAAGTTGTTAGGCCTTCAGCCTGCTGGGCGCCGGCCCCTACTAGTGACGTAGGCGGCACGGTGAAGTGAAGTGACTATGCAGGGCCACAGGAGCCGACGGCAGGAGTGGGAGCTGGAGCCAGGTAAGTGAATGTTTTTTTTTTTTTTTTTTTTTAAACAACCAAAGGGGGCACCGGGATACATAAAGGGGGGCCCTGGCTGAATAAAAGGGGGCCCGGACAACATAAAGGGGGCGCTGGCTCATACAGGGGGACCTTACTACATAAAAGGGGCCTGCTTCATACAGGGGGGCACCTGGATACATAAAGGGGGGCCCTGGCTTCATACAGGGGGGCCCTGGCTTCATACAGGGGGGCCCTGACTACATAAATGGGGGCACCTGGCTACATAAAGAGGGGCCCTGGCTTCATACAGGGGGGCCCTGACTACATAGAGGGGGGCCCTGGCTACATACAGGGGGCCCGGCTACAAAAAGGGGGCCCAAGGGATCATACAGGGGGCCCTGACTACATAAAGGGGGGCCCTGGCTACATAAAAGGGGGCCCTGGCTACATAAAGGAGGGCCCTGGCTACATAAAAGGGGGCCCTGGCTACATACAGGGGGGCCCTGACTATAGAAAGGGGGGCCCTGGCTACATAAAGGGGACCTGACTATCTAAAAGGGGGCCCTGACTATCCTAAAGGGGCCCTGGCTAAATAAAGGGGCCCTGTCTACATAAAGTGGGCCCTGACTATCTAAATAGGGGTCCTGTACTAAACTAAAGGGGGCCCTGACTACACCTAAAGGGGGGCCCTGATTACATAAAGGGGGGACCTGACTATCTAAAGGGGGGCCCCGACTATCTAAAGGGGGGCCCTGACTACCTAAAGGGTGCCCTGACTACTAAAGGGGGCCCTGGCTATCCCTGGCTATCTAAAGGGGGGCCCTGACTATCTAAAAAGGGGCCCTGGCTACTAAAGGGGGGCCCTGACTACCTAAAGGGGGACTCTGACTACCTAAAGGGGGCCCTGACTATTTAAAGAGGGGCCCTGACTATCTAAAGGGGGCCCTGACTATCTAAAGGGGGGCCCTGGCTATATAAACGGGGGCTCTGACTATCTAAAGAGGGGCCCTGACTACCTAAAGGGGGGCCCTGACTATCTAAAGGGGGGCCCTGACTACATACAGGGGGGTCCCTGACTATCTAAAGGGGGGCCCTGAATTTTAATTAAGGTATTGAGATAAAGGGGGGCCTTGACTATCTACAAGGGAGGCCCTGACTATCTAAAGGGGGGCCCTGGCTATCTAAAGGGGGGCCCTGACTACCTAAAGGGGGGCCCTGACTACCTAAAGCGGGCCCTGACTACTAAAGGGGGCCCTGGCTTATCCTGCTATCTAAAAGGGGGGTCCCTGACTAACTAAAGAGTGACCTGACTACCTAAAGGGGGCCCTGACTACCTAAAAGACGCCCTGACTACCTAAAAGGTGTGCCCTGGCTATCTAAATGGGGGCCCTGACTAAAAAAGGGGGGCCCTGACTACCTAAAGGGGGGCCCTGGCTACATAAAGGGGGGCCCTGGCTAACTAAGGGCGGCCTGGCTATATAAAGGGGGCCCTGGTTACATAAAGGGGGGCACCTGGCTACATAAAATGGGGCAAATGGCTACATAAAGGGGGGACCAGAACTAACAAAAGGGGGCCTCTGTCTAACCTAAAAGGGGGCCCTGCTTACCTAATACAAAGGTGGCCCTGACTACCTACACACAGCTAAAGGAGTGGGCCATGACCTTTCCTGCACACTAGCTAAATGGTGGGCGCCTGACTATCCTGCACACTAGCTAAAGAAGGCCACTAACTACCTTAATACTACCTAAAAGAGACCCTAACTGCTGTATAATACATAAAAGAGACCCAACTGACTGTATACTCCTAAAGGAGGCCTTAAAGGGGTTTGCCACCATGTAATGTTGACGTGGGGAAACCCCAAAATGGTATCTTTAATCACTTTTCTAAATATATGTGATTAACAAAAATTGAAATCAGAGAGCTACAGCATTCCTAAATCCCCCTTAGTTACCTGAAAGCTTCCACTATACAGACCCAGGAGCTGACAGGCCGAGCGCTTGCGTTAAACACTTCTTATCTGATGACAGCAAAATGAATGAGCTTTTAAGGCACCTGGTAGAAAGTGTAGTCTATGAGGCTGTGTCTTGCTGTATTTGAAGAATCCACTGTTGTACTGTTATTATTTCACTGAAGTTTTTGAGACGCTCCCTTATTCCTAACTACTTACTCACCCCTCCCTCTCAGCCCCAGCAGCCTTCATGACTCTTGATTTGTTTGACATTCTCCCCTGTGCTTATAAGGAGGAAAGAAACTTGTGTCCTGGCAAATCCCCTTAACGCCTGTATACTACCTAAAGAAGACCCCTAACTGTCTGTATACTACCAAAGGAGCCCTAACTGCCTGTTAAACTACCTAAAGGGGGTCCCTAATTGCTTGAAGCCTAGATAAAGGGTACCCTAACTACCTACAGCTTACCTAACTGGGGGCAACCACCTACCTCCAACCTAACTAATTGGTTTTGGGGACCACCAACACCTACCTACAGCTACCTAACTGGGGTCCACAAACCTAACTGTAGCCTTTCAACTTGCCTAACTGGGGCCTGTTTATCTAACTGGGGCTGTTTTACCTACCACCCGAGGCTAGGTACCCACCCAACCTAACCTGGGGCCGGCTCCAACTTATCCAGCGGGGGTCTACCTACCTAAATAGGGCCAATCTAGTTACCTGGGGCCCTTCCCATTTGCCTACCTACCTAGGTCTTGTCTACCTACCTGTGAATCATAATTGAGAGGGAAGCATCCCATAGTTGTAGCATTATCTCAGGGGGGGAGTTAGTTTCTCCTCGGCGGCTGACCCCCCCACCCCCCACCCCATAGGATACTAGGTCCTCTAATTTTATGCTGTACCCCTCAACCCACCCGGGGAGCTTTTACAGAGGTTGAATTTAGGGCAACGAGAGCTGGAAAATTAGGATTCTAAGATATTTGTGTGTAATTTCTGCAGGATGAGTGTGCCGTGGACAAGTCAAATGGTGTTTGGGGAACGGATTGCAGAGGAAAAGGAAAAAGAACGACCCATGAAGAAGAGAATGACGCATCAGATAGGGCGTCTCCGTGAGTCCTGATTCAGGGGTTATTTTACTTCTATATTGGACAGTGCTGTATTCACATGTAATTGTTGTGACCTGACCTCTATATGTTGGTGTTGTAGGTTAAACCTGAGCTGGTGTCTGACCACTATGTGGTCTCTATATGGCAGTGTTTTTTTGTATGGTTATACATGAGCTGGGTCTGACCTTTATGTGGTCTCTAAAATGGAGTGTTTGTAGGTTATACCTGAGCTGGTGCTGACCATTATGTGGCTCTATATGGTGGTGTTGTAGGTTATAAACTGACCTGGTTTCTGACCTCTATGTGGGTCTCTATATGGCTGTGTGTAGTAGGTTATACCTGAGCTGCTGCCTGACCTCTAGTGGTTCCATATATGGTGGTGTTTGTAGGTTATACCTGAGCTGGTGTCTGACCACTAAGGTGGGCCAAGAACACTACTTGAAATCATCCTAAAGAAGCTTTTATGCTATCTATCAACATGAAAAAACTTTGAGACTCTCGGTTTCACATTTTTTGATCAAAAGATTGTTTAAGCCTGCCCACTACTTCAACGTGATCTCAAATATCGGGCAGTTGATATTTATCTTTACCTCTCAATCGAGGCCAGTCAGGCCTCTCCCTGGGGTCAACCGACCTCCATTATTCAGAGAGAAAAAAGGATTGCATACGTTTTTTCAGAATGTTTTCTGTGTGGCAGAACATACGTTATACTTGGTGTACAATGAGTTTTTAACCTATATGGATGGAAGGGGTGCTTCCATTTGGTTTCTGACCCGCCCACATCTCACAGGCTGTCATAAAAGGGGCAGCTTGCAGGTTGGGTTCTTTTTATTTTTCTCTCTGAATAATGGAGGTCGGTTGACCCAGCGAGAGGCCTGATGCTCGATTGAGAGGTTAAGATAGCATAAGGGGGAAAAAAAAAAAAAAAAAACTGCCGATTTTGAAAAATCCAAAACCCGTTGAAAAGACGTGGGCAGCTTAAACATCTTTTGATCAATATGTGAACCGAGAGCTCCTCAAAGTATATTTCATGTATGATAGATAGCATAAATGCTTCTTTTAGGGATTTCCACGTAGTGTATTGCCCTTTTTGCAGCAATGTGCCGCTGGCGGCGGACTGTGGGTGTACATGTCTAATTACATGTGTGCAGCAGCCCTGCCTGGGGGTCCCCGGTTTGCATACGTATTTTCAGATATGTTTTTTGTGTGCATAAACATACGTTATATTTGGTGTACATTGATTTATAACCTATAAGGGAATGAATGGGTGCTTCCATTTTGGGTTTTTCTGTCCCCGCCCTAGTCTCACAGGCTGTCATAGAAGGGCAGCTTGCAGGTTGTGTGCTTTTTCTTTTTTTTCTCGCTGAATAATGTAGGTCGGTTGACCCAGCGAGAGGCCTGATTGGCTCGATTGAGAGTAACAGATAGCATAGGACTGCCCGTTTTGAATCACCGCTTTGAAAGTCGTGGCACTTAAACATCTATTTTGATCAAAATTTGTGAACCAGAGTCTCAAAGTTTTTTTCATGTATGATAGATAGCATAATGCTTCTTTAGGGATTTCCACGTAGTGTATTGCCCTTTTTGCAGTAATGTGGCAGCTGGCCGGCGATCTGTGTGTGTACATGTATAATTACATTGTGGGAGGGGGGGCCGCAGCCCTGCCAGTGGCACCCAGTTTGCATACGTTATTTTCAGAATGTTTTGTGTGCAGAACATACGTAATACTTGTGTTATGCATTGATTTTACCTAATGGGAAGGAAGGGGTGCTTCCATTTTGGGTTTCTGTCCTGCCACTCTCACAGGCTTTCATAAGAAGGGCAGCTTGCAGGTTGGGTGCTTTTATTTTTTTCCTCTGAATAATGGAGGGTCGTTGACTCAGCGAGAGCCTGATTGGCTCGATTCGATAGGTAAAAGATAGCATAGGACTGCCCGATTTTGAGATCACGTTGATAAGTCCGTGGCCAGCTTAATAACATCTTGTTGATCAAAATATTGAACCGGAGAGTCTCAAAGTTTTTTCATTTGAAGATAGCATAAAATGCTTCTTTAGGGAATTCACATAGTATATTGCCTTTTTGCAGTAATGTGGCCGCTGCGGCGGCTGTGTGTGTATATGTATAATTACATGTGTGCCGCAGCCCTGCCAGTGGCGCCCAGGTTTGCATACGTTTTTCAGAAATGTTTTTGTGTGCCAGAAACATAAAGTTATATTGGTGTGCATTGAGTTTTAACCTATATGTAAGGAAGGGGTGCTTCCATTTTGTTTCTGTCCCCGCCACTCTCAACAGGCTGTCATAAGAAGGGCCAGCTTGCAGTTGGGTGATTTTTATTTTTTCTCTCTGAAAAGTAGAGGTCGGATGACCCACGAGAGGCCTGATTGGCTCATTGAGAGGTAAAGATAGCATAGGACTGCTGATTTTGAGATCCACGTTGAAAGTCGTGGGCAGCTAAACAATCTTTTGATCCAAAAATATGTGAACCGCGAGTCTCAACGTTTTTTCATGTATGAAGAATAGCATAAATGCTTTCTTTAAGGGAATTCCAGGTAGTGTATTGTGCCCTTTTTGCAGAAATGTGCCGCGGCAGCGTCTGTGTGTGTAAATGTATAATTACATTTGTGCCGCAGCCCTGCCAGTGGCACCCAGGTTTTGCATACGTTTTTTCAGAAACTGTTTTTGTGTGCAAACATACTTATACTTGGTGTACATTGATTTTTAACCTATATGGGAAGGAAAGGGTGCTTCATTATGGGTTTCTGTCCCCGCCACTCTCACAGGCTTCATAAGAGGGCAGCTTGCAGGTTGGTTGCTTATATTTTTTTCTCTCTGATAATGGAGGTCGGTTGACCCAGCGGAGGCTGATTGGCTCATTGAAGGTAAAATAGCATGGACAGCCCGATTTTGAGATCACGTGAAAGTCGTGGGCAGCTTAAACATCTTTTGATCAAAATATGGTGAAACCGAGAAGTCTCCAAAGTTTTTTCATGATGATAGATAGCATAAATGCTTCTTTATGATTTCCCACGTATGTGTATTGCCTTTTTCCAGTAATGTGCCGCTATGCGGCGGTCTGTGTGTGTACATGTAAAATTTACATGTGTTTCCAGCCCTGCCAGTGGGCAACCAGTTTGCATACGTTTTTTCAGAAATTTTTATGTGTGCAGAAACATACGTGTATATTGGTGTACATTGATTTTTAACCTAAGGGAAGGAAGGGGTGCTTTACAATATTTGGGTTTTCTGTCCGCCTAGTCGTCATCAGGCCTGTCATAAGAAGGGGCAGCTTCAGTTGGGTGCTTTTTATTTTTTCTCTCTGAATATGGAGGTCGGATTGACCCAGGCGAGAGGCCTGATTGCTCGATTTTGAGAGGTAAAGATAGCATAGGACTGCCCTGATAAATTTTAAATAAAAAATAAGAGAAATTAAAATAAGAAAAGATATTAAATTAAATAAAAAAAGATTTAATAGAATTTTTTTTAATAATTTTATAGAAATTAAGAGAAAAAAAAATATAAAGAAAATAAAAAAAATTTAAAATAATTAAAAAAAAAAATTTTAAAAAGAATTTTTTGAAAAAAAAATTAAAAAAATTTTAAAAAAAAAAATAATTAAAAATTTATTAAATTAAAAAAAAAAAAAAAATTATATTTATTTTATTTTTAATTTTTTTTTATGAAAAAAAAAAATTTAATTAAAAAGTGTATTTGATTTTGAAAATAATAAAATTAAAAAATAATTAAAAAATTAATAAATATATTTAAAAAAATTATAAAAAAATAAAAAAGAATAAATGAAATTAAAAAAAAAAAAAGAAAAAGGGGGGGGGGGGGGGGGAAATAAAAAAAAAGAAAAATTAATTAAAAAAATAAAAAAAAAAAAATAAATAAAAAAAAATTATTTTTTTGAGTTGAATCACGTTAAAAGTCGTGGGGTAATCTTAAAAATCTTTTGATCAAAATATGTGAACCAGAGTCTCAAAAGTTTTTTCATGTATACCACTAAGTGTCACTATATGGCGGTGTTGTATGTTATTACCTGAGCGGTGCACTGACCTCTATGTGGTCTATAAGGCGGGTTGTAGGTTATAACGGCGTTAGCTAGTGGCAGCGTCATGTTCCCTGATTTTAAGAGTGAGGGAACTCCTGACCCTCTGATAGGAGTTAGACCTATTTACTTTTTTGCTGGTGTTTATTTTCGAAGGTGGTGAGATCATGACAAGGTAAATGTTGTAGGAGATAGTATGAGTAGCTGGGTGGTGGGATAATGGATGGAGCTACTTAGCCCTGTGTCTATTGAAATATGTTAGACTGACAAATGTTTTTTTGTTACAGACATGATACTGCAGAATACAGTTCTGTTAGCACACTTATTAGATGTGGTAAAATGGGCGCATTTACGTCCAAGAGGCCGTAATATTTTCATGTACAGTAGAGTGGGCTCGAGATCATTCCCCTGTGGGCCCCCAGACCCCCCCAGTTCCGATCACTGAATAAGGCCCTATAGCTGCACTAGAATCCTGTCAGTCTGACTTATATAAGGGGGGGTGGAAGGCCCCTATACTCTACTTAGACCTGCTTCCTGACTGTAAATGGCCCCTATAGCTACCTAGACCCTGCCTGCATGATTATATATGACCCCTATAGCTACCTAGAAGCTACCTAGACCCTGTCTGGCTGACTATATATGGCCCATATAGCCTACCTTAAACCCTTCCTGCCTATATATATGGCCCCTGTAGCTACCTAGATCCTGCCTGCCTGACTATATATGGCCCCTATAGTTACCTAGACCCTGCCTACCTATATGGCCCCTATAGCCTACCCTAAACCCTGCCTGCCTTCCTATATGGCCCCTATTGCCTATCCTAAACCCTGTCTGCCTACCTATATAGGGCCCTATAGCTACCTAAACTCTATTTGCCTAGATATATGGGGCCCCTATAGCTCCCTAAATCCAGCCTGCCTGCCTATATGGGACCCTATATTCTACCTAAACCCTGCCTTCCTACCTTTATGGACCCCTATTGCTACCTAAACCCTGCCTGCCTATATGGGGCCCTATAGCTACTTATACCCTGCCTACCTGACTATACGGGGCCCTATATGCTACCCTAAACCCTGCCTGCCTACATGGGGCCCTATAGCTATCTAAACCCTGCCTATAGGGGGCCCTTTAGCTTCCCAACCGATGCTTGTCTTCCTATATGGGGCCCTATACTATCCCTAAACCCTGCCTCTCTGCATGGAGCCCCTATCGCAACCTAAACCCTGCCTGCCTATATGGGAATCCTATAGCCTATATAAACCCTGCCTGCGCCTAGTATAGGCCAAACCCAACCTAAACACTGCCTGTCTACCAATCTGGGGCCCCCTGTAGCCTACCTAAACACTGCCTGTCTATATGGGGACCTTGTAGCCTATTTAAACCTTGGCTATCTTGGGCCCGCGACAGCCTACCTTAACCATGCCTGCCTAAATGGGCCCTGTATAGCCTAGTTAAAGGGGTTGTCTCACTGCATTGATTCATCATAGCTCATCTGTTTTCTTGGTTTAATTTTGCATTAAGGGGCATGTTATTGTCTTCTACGTAGAAATGTCAGTATAGCCAGGTTGTATCATAGCACCAGCGCTGCCACCTATCAGGAGAGATTGAACATCTGTAGCTATAGCGACTGAGAGCTGATGCAGCGCATACAAAGGGGATATTTAGGATAGGTAATGACACTGTTAAATGGGCATATATTGAAAAGTGACTTGTTTTTGCAAGATCTTTAACATCAAAATCAATCTTTATAGTGAGACAACCCCTTTAAAGCCTGTCTGCCTATTTGGGGCTCCCTATAGCCTATTTACCTAATTACCTATGTGGGCCCCACCTATAGCCTATCTACCTGGGGCCTAGCTACAGCCTATCTACCTGCCTTTGGGCTGCCTACCTAACTGGGGCCTAACTGCTGCCTACCCAGGGCCAATCTATCTACCTGTAGCCTGTCTACCTAACTGAGACCTGCCTAACTACTGCCTACCTAACACCAATCTGCCTACCTACTTTAGGCCTATGTACTGCCTACCTATCTGGGACCTTTGTACTGCCTATCTACCTACCTGGTGCCTTACAACCTTCCTACCTAGGGCCTACCAACCTATCTAATAGGGTCTACCTACCTGGTAATATGATTCTGAGGGGTACAGACCACAGCTGTAATACGATCTCCAGTGGGTGAATCCTCTTTTCCTCCCCTCTAGGAGACTGGCCCTCAAATCTATGGCCTGTATCCACTCTCTCACCCCTGGGAAGTATGCACAGAGGTAAGGTGCTAGGGAGTAAGGTGCTAGAAAAGTGCGGATTCAAGGCTATTTGTGTCCAAATCTGCAGGGATGAGTGGTGGCCGGTTGAAGTCATCATGGCGCCAGAGAAACATCACCAAGATGTAACTGTACTGTAATTACTTATATGTCTGGAGAGCACCTGTGTACACTGGTATCTACCAACATATGGTCATTGTATGATGGTCATATTGCTCTTTCTATAGTGATCTTTATTCAGTTATAGTATAGTGGTATTATTCAGTCACTATGTGGTGGTAATTAGTGTTGAGCGATTATTATCGACAAAGTTGAAATCGGCACAGTTTTTATGTTGATCGAAATTTTTAGATCATGCGATAATTTAAGGTTAAAATCTGTGCATCATCTATTAATATCGCGCCATTCGCGCTTCCTGACATTTTTGGCGGCCAGCAAATAGCTTACAGAATACCAGGTGATATGTGTGTGGCGACGTCATGAACGGGGATGTGTATGGTTGCGATAGCTAGAAAATCACATGACCTCGTTTACCATAGAACAGCCCTCCTGTTCATTGATCAGTGTCTCTCGCGTCTCATACCAGTAGGAGTTCGCTCTGCCTGTGTCCCAAACAGCTCAGCGAAATATTTCTATTTCTTGCACAGAAAGCTCTAACTGTTAGCTGTGATCTTGCAACTTATTAGATCAGAGATTGGAAGCATTTAATGTAGTTAGGTAGAGAATTTTAAAAGGAGCATCTACCGCTGTAAAGTCACGGGGAGGAGCGGGGGGAGGGGGGTCGCGGGGAACACAGACAAGCTACTATAAAGAATACTGGATTATAGTTCACACAAGACTAGTGTAGACATTGACTGCAATATAGCTTTATTATTAACAGTTGTCTGATTGAAATATTTCCTGTATATTGGGCAGCCTGAACATATATTAGGATACACATCTTTTCTAGTACTGAATGCCAGGTCTCATTTGATAGGTGCAAAAACTCCACTTTTATTCTCAATACACATTTCAGATAGGTGTTCATTTTCATTTTGCCCATTCCAGCTTTGTTGATATAGCCCACCGTTGCAGTTAAATTAGAATCCATCAATTTATGTTAGTCAGCACAGGTTGATAGGCTCCAAAAATACCTTTTATTATCGAAAACATTTCAGATATGTGTTTTTTCACTTTGGCGCAGTACAGCTTTGTTCATTGAGGCACCTTGCACTTAAATGTGAATAGCAGCAATTTTTGTAGTCACCGACAGGGTGAATTGATAGGTGCCAAAAATACCTTTTTATTATCCGAATACATTACAGGATACGTGTTTTTTTTCACTGCGCAGCCAGCCTTTGTTGAAAGATCTACTTTGAGCAGGTTTAAATTTGAATACAAGCAATTTTTTGTGAGTCACCCACAGTGAACTTGATAGGTATGCCAAAAATACCTTTTATTATCCGAATACATTACAAGATACATGTTTTTTTTCACTTGTGTGCGCACTAAGTTTTGTTCATTGAGGCACCTACACTTAAATGTGAATACATCAATTTTGAGTCACCACAGGTGAATTGATAGGTGGCCACAAAATAACTTTTATAATCCGAATACTTTTCAGATACGTGTTTTTTTGACTTTGGCGCAGCCAGCTTTGTTGATAGATCTACTTTGCATTAAATTTGAATACAGCTAGTTTTGTAGATCACACACAGTCATTGATAGGTGCCAAAAAATACCTTTTATTATTCGTATACATTCAGATACGTGTCTTTCACTTTGGCGCAGGTCAGCTTTTGTTGATAGATCTACTTTGCAGTGAAGTTTGAAATACAGCAATTTTGTAGTCACCACAGGTGCATAGAAGGTGCCCAAAAATTACCTTTAATTTATCCGAATACATAACAGATACGTGTTTTTTCACTTTGGTCGCAACTACAGCTTTGTTTCATTGAGGCACCTTGCACTAAATGTGAATACAGCAATTTTGTAGTCACCACAGTGAATTGATAGGGGGTGCCAAAAAATACCTTTTATTATCCTAATACATTTCGAGATACGTGTTTTTTCACTTTGGCGCAGGCCACTTTGTTGATAAGCAACTTTGCAGTTAATGTTGGAATACAGCAATTTTGTAGTCACCACAGGTTGAATTGAAAGGTGCCAAATACCTTTTATATCCGAATACATTTTCAGATAAGTGTTTTTCAACTTTGGCTCAGGCCCAGCTTTGTTGATAGAATCTACTTTGCAAGTTAATTGAATACAGCAAATTACTTGTAGTCACCACAGTGCATTGATAGGTGTGCCTAAAAATACCTTTTAATTTTTTATCCGAATACATTACAGATAACGTGTTTTTTCACTTTGGCGCACTACAGCTTTGTTCTAATGAGCACTTGCACATAAATGTTAATACAGCAATTTTGTAGTCACACAGGTGAATTGAAAAGGTGCCAAAAAAATACCTTTATTTCCGATACATTACAGAACTGTTTTTTCATTTTGGCGCAACAGCTTTGTTCATTGAGGCCCTTGCACTTAAATTGAAATACACATTTTTGTAGTACCACGGGAATTGGAGGTGCCAAAAATCCCTTTTAAATCCTTTACATTTGACAGGTGTTTTTTTCACTTTTGGTCAGTCAAGTTTTGTTGATAGATCTATTTTTGCATTTAAAATTTAAACCCAAAGAAATTTTTTTTTTTGATTTGGGGATTTGAGAATGCTGGATTTCCCTTTTTTTTTAAAAAGAATTTCCAAAACTTTTCCCAATTTCTCAAAATTTTTATATTTCTAACAGGGGAGCGAAATTCGGGTGGTGCGGCAAAGGGGGGGGTAGGACAGGGGGGTAGAGGTACGAAGAAGGTGCTCCTTCCGTGGGCGAAAAACACGCATGCCAGCGGAATCGTAAAGTTGCGGCCCGTCGGCCTGTCATCGTGGGCAGGGCCCTGTGAATCTCAGTAACAACCGTCGCCAACTGTCCTTCAGTGGTTAAGCAACCTGCATCCAGCAGTTTACCTCCTGTCCTCCCAGTAAGCCACAAAAAGTCTCTAGCATCATACATCCTCCAAATGAAGCAGCCCCCAAAAGTCAATCGTGTACCCACCATGTGGATAATCCTTTTTGAAAACCTCTTTGCGGTTGGGGTCAGAAGCATGTTAAAATATAAGAGGCCCAAAAAGGGAGATTTTTCTTCTCTGACGCCCAGTTATGATGCCCTAAGGAGGAAAGGAGCCGGGCAATGCAAAAAAAACCCGGCGGTCGGGAAAGCCTTGCAGTCCCTTTGCTTTTAGCCCGCAGCTCCCCGGTTTTCGAATGTCAGGAGACAGTCACCTGTTTTTTGTGATGATGAACGACATTGCGGATCCAACGTGGTCTTTTCGCGAATTTGCTTGGAGGGGCTTCATCCTGGACAAGGAGGAAAAACGTTGGGGGTAGGTAGTGGGTTCCCCCCCAAAAAAGGGAGAGGGCGGCGCAGAAGTCCACTGATATGTTTTTGCCAGCCCGGGCAGCGCAAACCCCGTCCCCGCTTTTCGCCGTAAAAAAGGTCCGGGGACCTCTCAAACCCGGGGGGCCTTTTTTTGGCAAGCCTTGATTCCCCCGATGTCATATCCCCGCCTTTCCCGTAAAGCATAAAGTAGGCAAAAACCTTTTGGGGGTTAAAACCCCCCAACATGTTATCCTTTTCAGCAATATGATTAAATGGGGGCAGCATTTGGGCCCAAAAAAGCCAGCCGACCCCCGGGCCCCAACCACGTACACCCTCGTTTTTCCGCCTTCCTCCCCCTCCTCCGCCACCCAAGCGTTCCTCAGCTGCCCATGTCTTCGAGAATGATGGGGAACCTCTGTTCAGCCTCCCCCGTCGCCCTGTCCACCAGCCCACCAGAGCCCTTTAACCCTTCTCCTTCCCCCAGTTTGAGACCTGCACCCCGTCAGGGCCAGTCTGCAGTAGCCTTCGTTTTCCGGTTTGGGGCGAAGAACACTTTTCCCCAAAAACCACCCAAAGCCAAAAGCCTGAATGTCGGCTTTTGCCGGTTTTGGCCTTGGAAAATGTTGCTTTCCGTCTGGTGGAAAAATGGGCCCGCCACGCTGGCCCTTCCCCTGCCCCAATACAGATGCCGAGCGGGCTTTTCTTTGCCAAAAAAAAACCGTCCCTGCCCTGGCCGCCAGGTGTCTTCCAAAAATTTCAAGGGTTTCTGCATCTGTGCCCGGAAAAAAGTCCCACTGACCACCGACACATGGACAGAAAGAGGCCCAAAGGCCGCTATTTTTGTGACAGCTAACTGGTAAACTGGGTGGATGTCTTGTCGTGATGGTGGCTCTCAGGTCGGCGCACGCTTTAAAAATGAGGGAGGTGCGGGGTTTTTCCCCCCAAGGTCCTTTTGGTGGCATCACGTGCCCAGAGAAACCGGGCCCGGGTTTTGAAATTAATCTGTGTGGAGTCCGTCCAAAAACCAGTCGGGAGCTGTGGACGGCTCTCCGCAACGAGCCACGCTGGCTGGGTGCAAAACCCTTGTCCCGGGAAAAAGGTGGTGTGCATAACTGGCGAAATCTGTGGCCGCCCTTAAGTTCGGGGTGGAGCCCTTTCCTTGCCTGGAAATGTCTGAACCTTGGCCCAAGAAATTTTTTTAAAGAGCTCCCCGGGTCTGGGCTGCTGGGGGGCTCAAAAGTCTAAGTTCCCTTTCCGCGTTCGCACCCTGCTTCGTCCCGATGGCTGCGTTGCAGCGTCAGTGGGGCCTCCCCGTCAACCATTCCATTTTTTGTCGTGGCAACCGTGGAATTCCCACCCCCCACATGCTCCAGCGTTGGGGCCCCAGCGCGCAATCCCATTACGCAGTAAGAAGTGACACCATGGCCTGAAAAGCGCGGTGCGGATCTGGGGGTTGAGACCGAGTGGAGGCAGGTGAAAGAGCTCTGCCCCATCCTTGCCATTTTAAGAAGCCACCAAAAGGGTCATGCGGACGATGCCCTTGTCAGCAGAGCTTGTGTTGTTTTTAATTTTGGAAACATCATTGGACACTCGAAACAACAGGCCCCTACAGCGAGGAGGGGAGAGGACACAATGGGGACCGGACCCTTTTCTCAATCAATTCAAAAGGGCCCCACTTTTTAAAATTTTATGGGTCTTTTTTTGGATTTGGTTCGGGGTCCAGGGCTAGTGCAAGGCAGCATCAGTCTCAGGGGGCTCTCTCGGAAAGTCAGGGCTGTGTTGAAGCTGTGCCGGGGAAAAGCGGGGGGAGGAGGGGAATAGGTATTCCTTGACCCGACATTACCCGGTCCCTGTTGGAAAGAGGTTGGGCAAATTTTTGAGGGGGAGGAAAGAGAGGAAGATCAGTTTGCTAGCCCCCGCGACCCGAGGCTTGGGAAAATCAAGGCCCATCTCTCACATGAGTGCGGGGTGCTCCATTTCCTCCCAAATGATCCCGATTAAGGCCATCAAAATGAACAAAATTACTGGGTGGCCACCCTCCGGAATCCCGGTACAAAAACAAAACCCACTTTCCTTCCCCCCAAAACCCAAATGAGAGTAAAATTGCGGGAAAATTTGAACCTTGCTGATTGATCAATGGGCTTTTTTGCGTCGCTTCACTTTTCCCAAAAATTTTGTCCGGTGGAACAACATCAGCGCGTGACAGAGTAGGTGCCAAGTAGCCTAGCGGCGCCAGAGGCAAGGGGGGAAAAGCCAATGGGGTCCCTTGGAATTTTATTTACCACTCACCAAGCATTCAATCGGGGCACAACCCAACCACAGAGACCAGCTTAAGTCATTTTTCACGACTATCTGTGTCTAAAAAACCCATGTTTTTGTATGTTTTCCCGGACCCTTAGCTTCGGGGTATCCAAAATAGCGAATGGCCCGAGCCCGCTCGACGCCTTGGGGGTTTTTGCCCTGCCCAGCAGCCGCGTATTCTAGCGGCCTTCAGACAGCTGGGGGTATTCAGCCCAAAGCATCCGGTTTTCCCACAATAATGTGGATCGTTGACTTTAAAGAAAATAGGAGGGACTCTGATGATGTTGTGGCCCCAATTTGCCGAGGTCCCCGATTAGTTCCCGGTTTTAAAATGAAAATTTTCTTCTAAATTTTTTTCTCTTTTCCCAAACAGTTCTTTTTTGCGGGTTTTGCTGTGAGGAAAAAGTAAAAGAAAGCAAGGTTTCTTGACAACACCGTATTCCATTTACTCCTTTATCTTTAAAAGTTTTCGCTTTGTAAAAGGGTTTTTTGGGTCATTTGCTGTGAGTACGGAAAAAAATCATGGTCCCTTTGTAACGAAATGTGGCTTTTAAGGGGCATTTCCCCTCAAATTTTTAATGTGGCTGAAAGTATATTTAAAATTTTTTTGGGGTTCGTTGCTGTGAATACAGCAATAACATGGTCCTTTGGAAAGAAATGTGGTTTAAGTGGCATTTCTCCCTCACAATTTTTTCGGGGGAAGTCATATTAATAATTTTTTGGGTCATGTGTTTGAAATGCAGAATCTAAGGCCCTTTTTAAAAAAATTTGTTTCAAAAAAGACATTTGTTTTTCCAATTGTCCAAAGTGGCTCAGGGTCATGCTTTAAATTTTTTGGGGGCATTTTGCTGTACATGCGCTTTCTACGGGCCTATTATAAAAAAATGTTTTTTCTAACAGACTTTTGTTTTTAAAATTGTCCAAAGGGGCAAAAGGGTCATGTTTTGAATTTTTGGGGGTTTGCGTGACAGCACTATCTACGGCCTTTTATAAAAAAATGTTGTTTCAAAACAGACATTTGTTCTTCCAATTGAAAGAGTGGTCAGGGGGGGTGCTGTCAGAAACAGGAATAGGTAGGACAGGGTTAATAACAATTGCAAAATGACTTGTTTTTGAAAATCTTTAACAAACAAACCCAATCCTGTATTGGAAAAACCCAGAAATAAAATTAAAAAAAGAAAACAAAGACATGGTGGGTTCCATTCATTTTAAAAATGTTTTTCCTTTTAATTAAAAATACTAAAAAATTGCATGTACAAAATAGCTGGTAAAAAAAATTTTTTGAATTGTACAAGGGAGGGTCGGAAAACTGACCAATGTGGTTATTCCAGGGCAGGAAACACGGGGGAGGAACAAAGTACAGAGAAATTTCCCCCAGACATTGAGTAAAAAGAAAAACAATGCCAAGAAAAAGGGCCTGGGTGGAACATGAGCTTAAAAACCGTTTTCCAAAGTGAAGCCCAAATTTGGGCCGCCTCAAGGAGGGGCAAGCGCTACCCCCGGGACGGGCAGTATATGTCCAGTGAAAACTAAAATGGTGGTTGAAAAACTCCTTTTTTCTGCACTTTTTTAATCTGGGTCAGCAAGTTTTGGGGTCATGTGTTTCTCGGGGGGGTATATTCAAAGTCCCCTTGAAACTAAAATGGTGGTTCAAAGTCTCCTTTTTTTTGGCACTTTTTAATCTGGGGGTATTTCAGGTTTGGGCCCTGCTGTGGCCGGACAGGTGTAGTATGTCCAGTGAAAATAAATGGGGTGAAAAAACTCCTTTTCCCGGGTTTTTAATCTGGGGGCAGCGGTTTTTGGGGGTCATCTTGGCTCAGGACAGGGATAGTCTATGTCCATGAAACTTAAATGGTGGTTGAAAAAATTTTATTCCGGCAATTTTTAAATTTGGGGGTTTTCAGGTTTGGGACTCATGCGTGGCCCCGGGGAGGTATAGTCAATTCCATAAACTAAAATGGGGGTTGAAAGATCCTTTTTCCGGCACATTTTAATCTGGGGTCGCAGGTTTGGGGCTATGCTGTGGGTGGACAGGGGTAGTCTATGTCCCTGAAAATTTAAATGGTGGTTGAAGATTCTTTTTTTCCGGCCTTTTTAATTGGGTCATGGGTTTGGGGCTATGCTGCGTTCCAGGACAGGGTAGTCAATGCCAGTGAAAATAAAATGGTGGTTTAAAGACTCCTTTTTCCGGCACTTTTTAATTGGGGTATGATGTAGGGGCTCGCTGCTTCCAGGACAGGGTAGTCAATGTCCAGTTCAACTAAAAGATGGTTAAATAATACTGCCCTTTGGCACTTTTTAATTTGGGGTCTGAGGTTTAAAGGGGCTGCTGTGGTACAAAAACAGGGGGTGTGAAAGGGACTGTGTTTTTTTTCTGTGGCTTTTTTCCTAAATGTGTTGCCCCAAGATGTTGACTTCCTTTGATGTTGTGGATTTTAATTCCAGCTTCTCCACCCTTTTGGGTGGAAAATAAAGGGGTTTTTTGCTCCCATAGACTTTAAATTTATCGGGCGATCATCTATATGACTCGAATTTTTCTTGTGTGTGGCCGACTATCGACCATCGACCCATGTCGATACCAACGTAATGCTCAAACCTATGGTAATTTCTAGTGATTTAAAAACAGGTCCTTTTTAAAAAATTGTTTTTTGGGGAATGTTGATCTTGTTTAGTGGGATTTTTTTTGGGAGCGTATGTTTGTGAATTGATGGTGAGGGATTTCTCCTTTATTATCGTAAAAAATGTTGGTAAGTTCTGGTCAGGGGGGGTGTGGGGGGGGGGGCTCCAAAGTTTTTATGGGGCCCCGGCTTCTTAGTTTGCCCCTGGGGGCAAGGGTGCTGATGGGAGTAAGGAAATGTTGTGTAGTTTAGGCGGGAGATGGACCAGCATTTTTGTAGTGTCGAAGTTAAGGAATGAGCAGATCCAAGAAATATTTTTTAGGTGGATGTGCAGGCGGCAAGGGGTTGGGGGTGTCGCTTGGAATTTTGATATAAAATTCAAAGCCATGATTGCATTTTTAGAGAGGATGATACATTTTATTACTGTGGTCTATGGTAATTGAAGGGTTACTTCTTTGAAATTTTGGTAGTGAAGGGTTTTTGCCCAAATTTAAAGGGATGGATGGGTAAATGAGGGTATTTTGTTTCATTGATAGCATTAACATTCGGGAAAGGTAAATAAACACTATTACCAAAAAAAATTACTATTCGATTTTGCTTCCATCAAGTTTTGGGAAAATCGACTTTCCCGCTTTTGCAGCAAGCTTTCTTTTTTACTGTTTTCCTCTGTGCTCTAACAGACTGTGTCAGTGGCTAAGATGGTAATGTCACTTCCTGCTGCGTCTTGCTTATCTTGAGATACAGGAGCTTGCTATATTATTTACTGACAAGTTTCAACCTTTTAGAGCTCTGAAGCCTTGTGCATTACAGTTTTCAATCCCCCAAACCCCATGGATGTTGGAGATCACCCTTTTCAGTAGAGCCAATATGATACATCACTGTTGTAGAACCAACCACAGCCTAAACAGGAAGAGGGAGTCTGAAGCTGGCTGTGGCTCTGTCAAACAGCATGGTTAAATGCTTGTTTTCATGGTGGTAGAGGGTAGTTTTGAAGTTAAGACCAGGATAACTGAGGGATTACATTCAGCTTCATTGATATTGATAGTATAAGATAGTGGAAGTATTAATCATGGCTTTCTTCGTAGTCTAGGATAGTTGTGGGGTTAATGCCCCTTTTTTAAGGGTCCCCGAATAAAGGAGGTTTTGAGATGAACTAGATGAGTGGTGGGTTTATTTCTCACTGGCTTGGCAGTCTATTAAAGGGTTACTGCCAGTGTTTCTTGTTGTTCTAAATTAGTGGATGAATAAATTTGGGTTTTCTGATGGTATAGGACAGTAATAGGGATAATGTCTGCTTCCTTGGTAGTATTAAGTTGTGGAGGAGTTAATGTCAACTTCCCTTGTGGTCTAAGTTAAAGGGATTTTCTGGGACTCATTAAAGGTCATTTGTCCCTTTAAACTGTTAGTTTTAGAAAAAAAAAAGCTGCTTCCCTCTGTATGCTCCCGTTCCCTCCAGGGTTCTCTTAATCCCGGCGCACAGTTGAACGTCCAATCATTGATTTTATGTGCTGCCAAACAAGGCCCCAAATGGTCACAGGCATGTGATGTGGCCTGTGATTGACTGCACACAGCAGGTGAACAATGAAGGTGCACTGTGCAGCCGGAATGTACGGGCCGGACACCGGGACAGAACCGGAGCATCACAGAGGTGATTAGGCTTCATTTTTTCTATTACTTATTATGCCTCATAGGACAAACGAGCTTTTCTAAGTCCCCGAACAAGATAAGATAAATTAAAACTTCTCTGGTCGGAAAGAGCAGTGTAAGAGTTTATCATTGCTTCCTGGGTGATCTAAGGAAATTATGGGGTTAATGGCAGCTTTCCTTGTAATCCAGATTAGAGGGTGCTATAGAGTTCCATCTTTTTCCCCATAAACCTTTTAGGATATGTAATGCAGAGTAATAGAATGGCTAAAACCACCTTCCATAGTGGTCTAGATTAGTGGCAGGATAAATTCCCACTAGGACAGTGGGGGAGGGGCTATATGCCAGCTTTCCTGCCGGTCTAGGGTATTGGAGGGGCAAATGCCTATTTCAGAGCCTAGGGTAGAGAGGGTGCCCAGTACTGTCTTCTTATAGATTCATTCATAAGCAATTAGAACAACCATTCAGAGAATTGTCTAAAGCAGACCTGGGCAAAGTACGGCCCGTGGGCCGCATCCGGGCCTCCAGCTCATCGGATGCGGCCCGCGGCGTACGATGCCCAGGTCTGCTTATAGTAGCGCTGACAGCTCGCCGCGGCCGGGTATTGCCGAGAGGTCGCTGCGGGCCGTCAGCGCTACTATTACTGGTGAATTAGGCAGCGACGCGGTGAACTCCGCTCACCGCGCCGCTGCCTCTCCTGGGCGCACACAGTAATAACTCTGTGCGGGCCCAGGAGCTGACAGAGGAGCGTCCCGGTGCTGGCAGTATGACGTCATCACGCCACCAGCCCGGGAAGCTCCTCGGATAGAAGATGAACGCGCTCGGCCAGGAAGCAGGTAAGCCAAGGTGAGTATTAGTGTTTGTTATTTTTAATTTTGGCCATAAAACTATATACGTGCCTGTGGGAAGCCCTAACTATCTATATACCTGCCTGGGGACACACCTGACTATATACCTGCCTGTGGGAAGCCCTATCTCTATACCTGCCTGTGGGAAGCCCTATCTCTATACCTGCCTGGGGACACACCTAACTATATACCTGCCTGGGGACACACCTAACTATATACCTGCCTGGTGACACACCTAACTATATACCTGCCTGGTGACACACCTATCTATATACCTGCCTGGGGACACACCTAACTATATACCTGCCTGGTGACATACCTAACTATATACCTGCCTGGGGACACACCTAACTATATACCTGCCTGGGGACACACCTAACTATATACCTGCCTGGGGAAACACCTAGCTATCTCTATACCTGCCTGGGGACAACCCTAACTATCTCTATACCTGCCTGGGGACACACCTAACTATCTATATACCTGCCTGGGGACACACCTAACTATCTATATATCTGCCTGGGGACACACCTAACTATCTCTATACCTGCCTGGGGACACACCTAGCTATCTCTATACCTGCCTGGGGACACACCTAACTATCTCTATACCTGCCTGGGGACACACCTAACTATATACCTGCCTGGGGACACACCTAACTATCTCTATACCTGCCTGGGGACACACCTAGCTATCTCTATACCTGCCTGGGGACACACCTAACTATCTCTATACCTGCCTGGGGACACACCTAACTATCTCTATACCTGCCTGGGGACACACCTAGCTATCTCTATACCTGCCTGGGGACACACCTAACTATCTCTATACCTGCCTGGGGACACACCTAACTATCTCTATACCTGCCTGGGGACACACCTAACTATCTCTATACCTGCCTTTGGACACACCTAGCTATCTATATACCTGTCTGGGGACACACCTAGCTATCTATATACCTGCCTGGGGACACACCTAACTATATACCTGCCTGGGGACACACCTAGCTATATACCTGCCTGGGGACACACCTAACTATCTCTATACCTGCCTGGGGACACACCTAGCTATCTCTATACCTGCCTGGGGACACACCTAACTATCTCTATACCTGCCTGGGGACACACCTAACTATCTCTATACCTGCCTGGGGACACACCTAACTATCTCTATACCTGCCTGGGGACACACCTAACTATCTCTATACCTGCCTGGGGACACACCTAGCTATCTCTATACCTGCCTGGGGACACACCTAACTATCTCTATACCTGCCTGTGGGAAGCCCTAACTATATACCTGCCTGTGTGGAGCTTTAACTATATACCTGCCTGTATGGAGCCCTAAATAACTATATACCTGCCTGAGGGGAGCTATACCTATCTATATACCTGCCTGAGGGGTGGGGAGCTATACCTATCTATATACCTGCCTGAGGGGAGCTGTACATATCTATATTCCTGCCTCAGGGGAGCTGTACCTATCTATATACCTGTCTCAGGGGAGCTGTACCAATCTATATACCTGTCTCAGGGGAGCTGTACCTATCTATATACCTGCCTGAGGTGAGCTTTACCTATCTATATACCTGCCTGAGGGGAGCTGTACCTATCTATATACCTGGCTGAGGGGAGCTGTACCTATCTATATACCTGCCTGCGGGTACCTATATCTATATACCTGACTGAGGGGAGCTGTATATACCTATCAGACTGAGGGGACATACATCTACATACCTACCTTACTGAGGAGAGCTGTATATACCTGCCTTACTGTGTACCATCAGTATATATGCAGGTATATAGATACATCCCCCAGTAAGTGTCCACAAAGATAATCCCCCAAAAAACGAAATTTTCCCCATTCATCCTATGTTTTTATTAGTCCGGCCCCCAAAACCATCGCACTTTCTCATGCGGCTCCATGGGAAAATTAATTGCCCACCCCTGGTCTAAAGGGTCTTGGCATGAGCAAGCACATATGTAAAAAGTGTTTTTGTGTCAGTACACCAGAAATGTATCAGATTCTGTATATCAACATAATGTTGCAATATCAAATAGCACAAAGGGAGAAAACAGAAGAGCAATATCACCAATTAAAATCCATGTGGGTGCATTGGTCCCACCTGGACATTATTCAGTGATATTGCTCTTCTGTTTTCTCCCTTTGTGGTATGTGATACTGCAATATTTGTGATGAAGTCTAAGCAAATTCTTTATTGTTAGTAGCCTAGGGATCACTTTCAGTGTCCATGATTGGGTAGTTTAGTTTCCCACGTGGGACTGGTTTGTTACTATTTTGTAGTTAAGTGTTTTTAACATTTGTATCTGCTCTTTAGATTCCAATATTGTTTTATTTATAAAGATGTGATTTTGATGTGTAGCTTTTGATATGTTCCATAGCTTTCTCTTTATTCTCAGTAGTGGTAAATAATTGTTAGTCCATCCAACTGGTTCCAGTGGTCTCCATAATGATTACACTCCTGTTTAAGAGCAGAGATGGATTTCAAATGTTATTTTATCCAATTAACCTTATCTCGCTCTCCGTATTAAAATAAACATACATGCTTGGCCAATCTGGATTTGCATGTTCATAGAGGATTCTAGTCCTAACAGCTAACTTGTGCCTCATCCACACAGGCATATTGCACCCTGTGCACGTCCTACCATTCATACCCTTACACCTAGGGCGACATGTATGATCGGGAGTTGCGCCTGTTTTCTGGCGAAAATGGCGCCTCACCGACTCGAATCCCCTATCGGACGCAGGGATGCGATGTTAGGCGCAGCCTTCGCCACTTTCGGCTGCGCCTAACATGAAGGGGTGTGCACTGGGAACAGTGTGGGCGTTCTGGGGCAGGATGCGGCTCATTCGAAAACTCCGAGGCATGTATGAGCGCGGGTCGGAAAAGTGCGGCGCATTGCAGCGCTCGTCAGCTCCGACAGGCAGACCTAGTTGAAGTTGGTCTAAATGAGCCGGAGGAGGCGAAGTGAAGCGAGAACGGAACATGAGAGGAAACATATAGAAGATCGCAAAAGAAATCCATCTCGGCTCTCAGCTCCGTGCGGCATGGAGTATGATTCCAAAAAAAAACATTTTTATTACGTGTAAAACATTTTCAGAAAAAGAGCTCAAACCTTCTAAAAAAACAAAAAAAAAAAATCAATTTCCAAAAAATCTTGAACGGCGCAACATCAGGAATAAGGATCTTGGAAATTGCCGGGAAATACAGTAATTCAAATTCTGAAAGTGCTTCTCATTGGTCGGCAGAAACCAGCCAATCAGAATAGGAGCGACAGTGACCCATTGAAACCTATGGAGAAGTATGGACCAATCAAAATCAAAGGCGGGACAGTTCAAAATACAGTAAAAATGCAGAAAAGAGCTGATCGGTTGAGCTACGTCCAGCTTAGCCAATCAGCGGCTGAGCTACCTTCTCATAGAGTTCTATGGGGAAAAGAAATGCAGAGCGAGCTCTGTTTGTGATTTGTGGTTATTTGGACCAAAGGGAGAGCGAGCGACGCTCTTATGGGTTTTCTAATGCAATCTATAATAAAACTGTACATGGCCGAAATCAAATGATAATACTCCCGAAGTTGTACCGATCTGTATATAAAATGAACAATAATATGGGGGTAACGAAAAAAAATATTAATTCAATAAATTCATTTTTATTTCTTTAACTTCGTTAGCCAATGATCAATAGTATGGGTGTAACGAAAATAAAGAAATAAAAATTAATTTATTGAATTAATATTTTTTTTTTCGGCTGGAAATTTCTTGGACGCTGCCCTGGTGTCTCAACACAATCTCCCCGTGGTTCCCCCTGGAGAAACCTCTGGCCATCTCCTCGTCAGTGGGGAGATCCTCAGCGATCCAGTCCGTTACCGTACTGAGCCGTTGTCCCTTCAAATAGGGGCACTTGATAAGGAGAGACTTACGTTCTATGTGTTACCCCATCTTCCTCGTCCATCCTTCTGGGTCTTCTGTGGCTGCAGCGCCATGCCCCGGTGCTCGACTGGCAGACGGGCGAAGTCCTGCGATGGGGGCCAGAGTGTCGGTCTCGCTGTTTGGTAGCACCTCGTCCGGTGCTTACCACTTCTTCGGTACCGTCTAAACCTCTAGCGGGTCTTCCCGTGCCATATCAGGAGTATGCTGACGTCTTCTCCGAGAAGCAAGCGGAGACCCTGCCGCCACATCGCCCCTAAGACTGCCCTATTGACCTTCTGCCCGGAACATCCCCTCCACGGGGTCGGGTCTACCCTTTGTCTGTAACTGAGAACTTGGCCATGTCCGCCTACATCAAAGAGAACCTCCAGAAGGGGTTTATTCGTAAGTCCACCTCTCCGGCTGGTGCCGGGTTCCTTTTTGTAATGAAGAAGGATGGATCTCTACATCCCTGTATCGTTTACCGTGGTCTCAACAAGATCCCCATTAAGAATCGGTACCCCCTGCCATTGACCTTTTTGACCGGCTTCGTGGAGCCAAGATTTTCTCCAAGCTGGACCTACGGGGAGCCTACAACCTGATTCGGATTCGTGAGGGAGACTATAACCTGATTCGGATTCGTGAGGGAGACGAGTGGAAGACGGCCTTCAATACTCGAGATGGGCACTTCGAGTATCTGGTCATGCCCTTCGGACTCTGTAATGCCCCTGCAGTCTTCCAGGAGTTTGGCAACGACATCTTCAGAGATCTCCTGTACTCCTGTGTGGTCGTCTATCTGGATGATATCCTGATCTTTTCACCCAATCCAGAATCCCACCAGGCTCATGTGCAACAAGTTCTCCGGTGTTTACGTGCTAACCATCTGTATGCCAAGCTCGAGAAGTGCCTCTTTCACAAGACAAGTCTTCCCTTTCTCGGCTACATCCTCTCTGACCAGGGGCTACAGATAGACCCAGCCAAGTTGTCGGCTGTGTTGTAATGGCCAAGCCCAGTCGGCCTCCGGGCCATACAGTGGTTCCTGGGTTACTGCAATTATTACAGGCAGTTCATCCCGCACTTCTCCACGCTGGTGGCTCCCATTGTGGCCCTCATGAAGAAAAACGCTAATCCACGCAGCTGGGCCAAGGAGGCATTCACGAGACTAAAGATCGCCTTTGCCACTGCCTCTGTCCTGTCGCGGCCGGCCCCCGCGAAACCCTTCTCGCTCGAAGTGGATGCCTGGTCAGTGGGAGTTGGGGCAGTCCTCATGCAAAAGGGGCTCACGGGAAAAACGGTCACGTGTGGCTTCTTTTCCAAGACGTTTTCACCGGCGGAGAGAAATTACACTATTGGAGCTGGCATTGGAGGAATGGCGTTACCTGCTGGAGGGTGCTCGACATCCCAGTTGTATCTACTCAGAATCACAAGAACCTCCAGTGCAACCAGACGGCTCAGCGGCTCAATCCGCGCCAGGCTAGGTGGTCGCTCTTTTTCTCGCGGTTTGACTTTCAGATCTACGTGCGTCCCGTGCCTCCGATGTGGTGGGTGAAGAAGTGTCTCCTGAATACATAATCCCTCCAGAGCGCCTTATCTCCGCAGCCCCTGTCGACCTCCAGAAGGTTCCGCCAGGGAAGACATACGTAAGGCCTGCGCTCCGCAGGCGTATCCTGAAGTGGGGACACTGCTCATTGGTGGTCGGTCACCCCGGTGCTCGTAAAACATTCCTCCTGATATCTCGGTTCTATTGGTGGCCAGACCTCGTTAAAAATGTCAAGAAGTTCGTTAAGTCTTGTACTTCCTGCGCCCGCAACAAGACATCTCTTCACAAGCCGGCAGGCCTACTACATCCACTACCCATATCTACTCAACCATGGTCTCACATAGCAATGGACTTTGTAACCGATCTTCCTCCTTCGGATTGAAACACTTTTGCATGGGTGGTCACAGATCGGTTTTAAAAAATTGCGCATTTTGTCACTTTTCAGGGCCTGCCATATGCCACTAGACTGGCTTAGCTATTTTTTCGCCACATTTTCCGGTTACACGGACTTCCCCTGCAGATCGTCTCGGATCAGGGAGTTCAGTTCATTTCCAAATTTTGGCGGGCCCTTTGTGCTTAACTCCAGGTAAAACTTGACTTTTCCTCAGCCTACCACCCCCAGACGAATGGCCAGGTGGAGAGAGTCAATCAGGTTCTGGGGTGTTACCTGCGCCATTTCGTATCGGCTCGGCAAGATGACTGGGCCAACTTACTTCCATGGGCGGAATTTTCATATAATTCCCTAGACTCCGAGTCCGCGGGTGCCCCTCCCTTTTACATTGTATATGGCCTGCATCCCCGCCCACCTCTCCCGCGAGCATCCTCGTCCGAGGTTCCAGCTGCTGACACTCTTGTCCAGGACATGAGGACCATCTGGTCCCTGACCCGCCAATCTCTGCTCCGTGTTTCAGGGCGCATGAAGGCGCAAGCAGATCAAAAAAGAAGAAGCCCTCCTCCTGTCTTCTCCCCGGGTGACAAGGTGTGGCTGTCGGCCAGATATGTCCGCCTCAAAATCCCAACCTACAAACTGGGACCCCGCTTTTTAGGATCTTTCGAGGTCCTTAAGCGCTTAAACCCGGTGGCCTATAAACTCCGGCTCCCACCCACCAAGCGCATCCCGAACTCCTTTCATGTCTCGCTACTAAAACCCCTGGTCCTGAATCGTTTCTCCCGGAGGGCTGTCCCTCCTCCGTCTGTGTCTGATGCCTCCAATGTCTTTGTGGTCAAGGAAATCTTGGGTATGAGGAGGACTAGAGGGAAACTATATTTTCTCGTTGACTGGAAGGGGTTCGGGCCCGAGGAAAGGTCTTGGGAGCCGGAGGAGAACATTCTGGACCGCAGCATTATCCAGAGATTCCTCCACTCCAGAAAGAGGGTGGGCCAAAGGGGGGGGGGGGTCCTGTCATGAATGCCCCTGCGACCCACATCCCGGGTCAAGGGGGCATCCGTGCCCCGATGCCAAGCAGCGCCCCGTCCCGCACGTCGGGTCGGGGGTCCGCTCGCCCCCCTGCCGGTGCCCAAGTCCGCTTACCCAACCACGCGCCAGCTCCGTCCGTCTCTGTATCGCGGCGCGAGCGGCCCCGCTCCCTAGGGCGCGCGCGCGCCGGCAGTGTGAAATTTAAAGGGACAGTGCACCGGTAATTGGCCATTGCCGGACGCTGCTCCTATTTAAGCCGGCCTCTTCATGGTAACCCTGCCGGATCTTTAGTGCCATTAGCCTATAAAGATAGCGTTCCTAAGCCTTGTTCTGATTACCATGTACCGTACCGATGCTTCCGTTCCTCGACCACGATTCTTGCCGCCTGCCCTGAACTTCTGCCTGTCCACGACCACGTACCATAGCCGCCTGTCCTGACCTTCTGCCTGTCCCCGACTACGAGCCTGCCTGACGATTTTGTACCACGCTACACCTCGGCTGCCTCCGCAAGTAAGTCACGTCAGGGGTAGCAACCTGGTAGACTCCCGCTGCAGCAAGTCCATCCCGCTTTGCGGCGGGCTCTGGTGAAAACCGGGACCTACTTAGATCCTGCGTGGCTTACGCCATCGCTTGCGGTGGACCAGAGGATCCACTATCTCCGTCCGTGACAGAACTCTATGAGAAGGTAGCTCACCTGCTTATTGGCTAAGCTGGACGAGCTCCTCTTCCCCCTCCAACCAATCACAGTACTAGAATATTTCCCATAGACAGTAATAACTTTTAGGGCGCCCTTCTATTGAGGCCTTATTTCTCCACTCAAAATAGACGCACTGCATATGATTGGTGGAATCATATCTGCCGCCTGGGCTCAACCAATCAGCTCTTTTTACTGTAGTTTGAACTGTCCCGCCTTTGAATTTGATTGGTCCATACTTCTCCATAGCTTATAATGGTTCACTGTTGCTCCTATTCTGATTGGTTGGTTTCAGCCGACCAATGAGAAGAGCTTACAGAATGTGAATTACTGTATTTCCCGGCAATTCTCTATATCGCAATTCCTGATGTAGCGCCGGTCTCGGCAACAAACGCGTTGTTAGGGATTTGATTGATTGATGTTTATAGAAGGTTTCAGCTCTTTTTCAGATAATATTTTACACTTAATAAAAACGATTTTTTTAATCATACTCCATGCAGCACGGCGCTGAGAGCCGAGATTTCATTGCCCCGATCTGGCAATAGACTACAATGGGAGAAAGTAGCTCGCTCTCTGATTGGCCGAGATAGCCAACCCCCCGCTACTTCAACCAATCAGCTTTTTTCTGCCTTTTTACTGTATTTTGAACTGTTCCGCCTTTGAGTTTGATTGGTCAATACTTCTCCATAGGTTATAATGGGTCCCTGTCAATCCTATTCTGATTGGCCAGGATTGCCAAGCCCCCGCTAGCTCAACCAATCAGCTCTTTTCTGCACTTTTACTGTATTTTGAACTGTCCCGCCTTTGATTTTGATTGGTCAATACTTCTCCATAGGTTTTAATGGGTCACTGTCGCTCCTATTCTGATTGGCTGGTTTCTGCCGACCAATGAGAAGCGCTTTTAGGATTTGAATTACTGTATTTCCCGGCAAATTCCAAGATCCTAATTCCTGATGTTGCGCCATTCTTGATTTTTGGAAAGTGATTTTATTTATGTATTTTTTTAGTAGGTTTGAGCTCTTTTTCAGATAATGTTTTACACCTAATAAAGGCGATTTTTTGATTCATACTCCATGCTGCACAGACATCTTTAATGATTTTTCGCTGTTTTCCAGCCTGTCTCGAATCGGAATACATGTTCGGCGCAGTCCCTTCTGCGCCTAAGTCCCCACACTGCGCCTCACACACTGGCGAGGCGCGGTGAACCTTTCATCGCATGTATGAGTGCACCTCCTCGTATGGCGAATATTCGGCGCAGTCCCGCACTGCACCTAAGTTCCGCACTGCGCCTCACACACTGGCGAGGCGCAGCGAACTTTACACCGCATGTATGAGCGCACTTCGGGCGCCGACATACATCAGGTGCAGTTTCCACTCGGAAAGGAAGCGCAAACTGGCGCTCCGACGTGGCGAGATTCATACATGTCGCCCTATTATAGAGAGAGGGGCTTGTATCCTCATTAGACAGCATGCACACCCAGTTTTCCCAAATTGATTCCCCTTCCTTGAATTCAATGGTATATACTGTATACAGTCAAGTCACATTATTATGACCACCTTCTTCTTTGTATATCAGCAGTGCATAGCTCATTAAGGAAGTCATGTGTCATGAGCTGTCTTGGTGGGCATATAAGGTATGTGACAGGCTGTATGCACACATATAAAAGCGGTAGTTTATCAGAGTTGCAAAAAAGGGATGATTATTGGCTTTCGAGTTGAGGGTATTTCTAAAACTGCACAGTTTGTGAACTTTTCCTTTGCTGCTGTGGTAAAAGTATATTTTAAGTGGATGACTTGCACCATTGTGAATAAGTGGTGTGAAACTGCGGCGCACCACCTACAATTGATGTGAAAGGTGAACATTGGCTATGAAAGTACGCAAGGGTGGACTGACGTAATACACTGGAGCAGCTCACTGCCAAAATAAACCAAGGTGCAGATCTGTGTCTAAACAACAGTTCAGTGAATGTTAGGCTAGGTCTACACAGCACAGAAATATCAGCAGATTTTCGGCAGATTTAGTAATTTGAATCTGCTGAAAAAACGACGGTACACTGTACTGTATAGACAGCAGTAGTAGTCTACACAGCACAGATTTTTTACCGTCTCGTTTATAATCTTGCGAAATATGCAACATGTTGTATTGTATGTTCCGCAGGATTCTGTCAGATTGCCATACATACAATTGTAAGGGGCCGACGGCAAATCAGAAAACTGACCACGGCTTTTGCGGAATACCGTGCCAAAATCATGCAAATATCAAAATGCCGTCGGATATTGGATGGCATTTTGACATTTGCTGTGTAGACCCAGGCTTGCAGTGTATGAGGCTCTAAAGAGTGTTGGATGGTTACTGCATCTCTACTGACGGAGTTGTATCAGCAGAAAAAGCTTTAATTTTCACAGTTGTATAAGATTTCGACCTCTAATCAGTGGCAAAGGTTTGGCTTCTCTAATGATCATATTTTCTGCTTTATTTGAAGATGGACGCTGGCATGTCAGAAGAGAAACATCAGAGAACAAACACCCTCCAACTGATAGAACACAGGCTGATGGTGGCAGCGTTATGGTCTTGAAAATGTTTTTGTGGTATTTTCTGTGCTCACTCATCCATGTGGAAGGCACTTTTAACCAATTTGGTATGAATCCATCCCTGCGGATCACGTACACCCATACATGCTGATTATCTTCCTCTGGACAGATGAGATCTTCCAGCAAGATAATACAGCATGTCACACAGCTAAAAATGTCTGGCATTGGTTGGAAGAGCATGAGCAAGACTTACTAATATTTCCCTGAGAAAACCTTTATCATTGTGTTCACTCTATGAATCCACCCCCATATCCTTCTGCAGCTGTAGGATTCACTGCAGTCAGCATAGCTCCAGATAGCTTTGACAACTTACAGGGACCTTATCGAGTTATTCCCAGCCAGTCTCGCTGCTGTCCAGGCTGCACATGCCGGCTATTTTGGATATTAGCTGCTGGTTATAATAATGTGACTCAACGGTGTAGTTGTGGCACTATAAAAATGGAAAGAAGGTCCTTGCACTTGCTTTTATTCAGCGGTGTAGTGTTGGCTGTATATGTGATATTGTAATTTCCATGGGCAACTTGTAGGAATGTTCTGCAAGAGTGAGGAGCTGAAGTCTTCTGTGACTTTGCAAATTCTGCAAACAAATCAAGAAAAAGAAAAGTCAACATGATGGTCTAAAGCAGGTAGAGAAGAAAAGAGAGAGCATGAGCAAAATCAGAGAAGACGTTACCTGTAATTCACTTAACGTCATTGTTTATTCTGCTACTAACTGTTACTAACAGTCACTGGTAGCAATTTAATGGGTAGTAACGTTGTTTGTGCAACAACTTCCAGCATATCCTTATCAGTGTTAAGATTATGCTTGTGGTCTTACACACAGTACAATCTGGTATAGCAGTGGCCAACCTGACTTTACAAACAACCTTGGTTCTGTTACTGTTGTTGTTATAAGCCTGGTTCTGGTTCTATGTTTATGGAATGAGCTTGGTTCTGGTACTGTGTTTATGGAACGAGCTCAGAAAACAAAGTGGTTAGATGGCTTATAAACTTTCTTAAAACTTCATTATGTCTGCAACCTTCATGCTCTGTGAAGCCATGTATTTTTAAAGGATAAAGAATAAAATGTATGAAGTTTTAAGCAAGCTTATAAGCCATCTAACCACTTTGTTTCCTGAGCGTTGTTAGCTGGAGTGTTACCTTGAAATATGGTACTGTATTTATGGAATGAGCCTGGCTCTGGTATCGTGTTAATGGAATGAACTTGGTTCTGATAATGTATTTAGGAAATGAGCTTGGTTCTGGTGCTGTATGAGTGTTATGAGCTTGGATCTGGTCCTGAATTATGTGATAAACTTTAGATTAGGTGCTATGTTTATGTTATGTGTTGTTTCTGGTGAAGTTGATATGAGTTTAGTTCTGATGCACTAGACTTTGTTCTGATGTTGTATTTAAACTTTTGATTTGGGGCTGAGGGCAGAAAAATATTAGATTTATTGTGGCACACTACATGCACATTTCAGCTCCCTTGTCGTTACCAGTGTACAACCTAAATGTCAGGATCGGCTTACCAGGGGCAAACTGAGGATGTGATCCTCTGGACCACATCAAGCGATGGTATAAGCCACACCAGGGAGCGGAATCTAAGTAGTTTTGGTTTTCACCAGAGCCTGCCGCAAAGCGGGATGGACTTGCTGCGGCGGATTGCTACCAGGTCGCTACCCCTGACATGACTTGCTCGCGGTGGCGGCCGAGGTGTGGAGTGGTACAAAATCGTGAAGCAGGCTTGTAGTCAGGGACAGGCAGGAAGGTCAGGACAGGCGGCAAGGTTCGTGGTCAAGGGACGGAGGTAGAAGGTACGGTACACAGTAGACGCAAGATACAATGGGAACGCTTCCTCCAAGGGCACTATCAATTCGGCGGGGGTAATAGGAAAGGGCAGGACTTAAATAGGATCAGCGCCCGGTGAAAACCAATCACTGGCGCACTGTCCTTTTAAATCTGGCTGCAGTACCGGCCGGGAACAAGAGCGCGGTGAGGTGAGTAGAGGGCAGAGCTGCGAGCGCACCCGCAGCTGGAGGGCAGGATCGCGGTGGCGCCCATTACACAAAATTAAATAGTAGTTCTGAATGTGCACTTATAAGTCTATAAATAAAGGGTGGGTGTAATGTAGTACATGTGTTAGGTATATATGCATTCATAATGTGGAAAACCAGTTAAACTCTATCCAGGAAGGGGAAGAGGTATGGATTATTTATGGGAGATTATTGTTACATAAAATAATATTTACATTCCATAGTACTATATAATGTATTTGGAATATTGTGATTATTTTATATGTTACAGGCATACAACTAATATTCTGCAGTGCACTACACTGTGGTCGTGCAGCACATGTATCATTGTAGTTCAGGTAGGAAACCTGTTATTAAAAATTTAAATTGCAGCCCTGCACTTGTATCTGTCCTCCTCAGACTCCACATTTATTAAATAAGCGGAGGACTCAGGCTATGGATATTGGCAATAGGCGCTGTTTTGGACAAGCAGTGATCTGCCTGAGTGTTGGGCAAAGGAGGCAGCAGAAGGCACCTCAGAGACCACCCAAAGTTAAATTTCTGGATGCTTCCCTGTTCCTGCAACTTTATTGAACCAAATTTACAGCACCGTAGGGATCAATAATACTATTAATTCAATTGGAAAATCAACAGTAAGTGAATAAAATCTTGCCTGAGATAAACATGTATCTATCCTAGGACACAAATACAAAAAAAATAAATAAATAACTGACTATATGGAACATGCTATGTGGTCATCTTCTGCCCTTAGGGTCTCATGTATGAAAACTGCCTGGGTCTAGGACCTTCTTTGTTGCCCACAGCAACCAATTAGAGCTCTCCTTTCTTTTCATATGGTGCTCTGAAAAAATTAAAGCGGTGCTCTAATTGGTTGCTGTAGGCAACAAAGAAACAAGGGGTTAAAACTAGTGTTGAGCGAACAGTAAAAAGTTCTAGTTTGATTAGAACCTCCAACTTTTGTGAGTTTGGTTCGAATTTCTATTCGAACTCGAACTTCAAACCCCATTAAAGTCTATGGGAGAAGGTGTTCGGGTTAAAGGGAACCTGTCACATAGATTATGCCCCCCTTGCTGAGGACAGCACAAGTTAGTGTCAGACCTGCTGTTTCCTGCACTGTGTCCCTTATTCTGTAAGATGCTGTAGTTTTAGAGCATTTAATGCTCAAATCTTATTCATTAGCAGGTGTTAGCCCCGCCCACCAAAGGCTAGCCCCGCCTACTAGGCAGTTATTCACGTTTCTACTTATTCAAAGTAATAGGTAATCAGTTGTGAGGTGGGCGGGGTTAGCCTCAGGTGGGCGCAGTAAGAAAAAAAACTGACTCTTTGAATGAGTTTCTGGTTGAAAACTGTAGATTTGAGCTTTAAATTCTCTAAAACTACAGCATCTTACAGAATAAGGGACACAGCACTGGAAACAGCATGTCTGTCACTAGCTTGTGCTGTCCTCAGTAAGTGGGGCATAAACTAGGTGACAGGTTCTCTTTAATTTTTATACCTATACAAGTAAGGAGAAGCTGGAATTACCATCCACAACAGAAAACGTGAAACAACTTAGTGAATTTGGCTCTAAGAGTGACATAAAGAAATTGAGAGGCTAAAACCCTTCATTCCTTTCAATGGCTAACTGAAAAGATGAGGACAACTTGCACGCAGGGGCATAGCTATAGGAGGTGCAGCAGTAGCAGCTTCTATGGGGCCCTGCATCCTGAGGGGGCGCAAAAGCCCCTTTGACAAATAGGAGATTTGGAGACAGTGTGTTATACAATTACTGAACCCCCAAAACTGCAAAAACTGAACTTATGGGCATTAAGTTGATATTAGCAAATCCAAGCACTCTGTATAATATATATCCATGTATATGAGAGTTAGGCGTTATGTGATCCTGCAAATGTCGCCAAATAAAAGCTTCTGGGTGTGGAAAAGATGTAGCCAGCAATACCAAACTCCCTAACTATTGATGTCTATGGAGAGGAAAATGCTATCTAACTAAGAGCAGTCTGTACAGTACAGAGAGTGAGCTGAAAATGGCATTCACAAGGCAATACAGTCAAATATATATAACATGGTCATGTGATTTTAGCAGCCAATGAGAGCCCTACACCTCAGCAATGACGTTTTTGACACTTTTCTGTGCTCTGAACTGATTGGATGGCCGCCTAAAGTACAGAAAGGTGATTAGATGACCGCCAAAAGTGTGGAAATCCGCTGAAAACTAAACTGAAAATGGCGTGTCAAACTAGAACTAGAACTTTACTCAAACGAACAGTAAAATGTTCAGCTCCAGTTCTAAAAATTCTACTAGAACTTTTCTAGAACATTTCGATCAACACTAGTTAAAACCAATTTAGCTTGGTAGTTGAAAGATTACTTTACTGCATAGTTTCCATCTCATAATCATTCGCTAACGAGGGGCCATTAGATATGTCTTTATGTGTCTGCAGTGCCATAACTATGAGCAGTACAGGGGTAGCCTTAGGGAGGTTCAAAGGTCCATTTTTAATATAAAGAGACACTAGCGATTACCTGTTCCGGATTTTGCACTGGAGTCTAGAAGCTTCTGCATGGCCTAAAAAAAAAATAGAGCAGTACCTGTGCATTTAGGTCCTACTCGATAGTAAATGGACCCTAACGCTGGCTTACTTAAGGCGAGTAGCTAGAATCTCCAAATCTGAGGATTAACTTTAAATTAGCTGAATATGTTTACACATTGTGCATTTCTAGTCTTTACTAAGTCGGCCTCTAAAGAAAGAAATCTAAGGGGATATCTATGAATTCGGTTTTGCCATTCTTTTGCTGTATATTTCCGGTTCTATAGATGTACGAACAGGTGTATGGTCAAACTTCCTGACACATTTTAATGCGCCAAAGTTTGTTGCAAAGCTGCCATACAAAGTTTGGTAACATAACAGTCTACGTGTCAATTTTGAGTGTTATGTGCCAAAATTTTTTGGCACATAACACTTTTATGCATACTGTCGTATTATACACTCCTCTATATCTATATACAACTATGTCAGCACCAAGTTACAAAAATGGTGCATGTGAATTCATAGATGCTGCCCCTAGTATTCTTATTGCCAGATTGGAGTTAGGAAAGAGGTTTTTTTCCCCTAAAATGAGGACAGCTGGCTTCTACTTCATGGGGGGTTTTTGCCTTCCTTCCTTTGGATCAACACTATAGCACAATAGACTGAACTGGATGGACGTCTGTCTTTTTTTGGCCTTACTAACTATGTAACTATATAATATTGACTGCCAATAGCTGGGATATCCTTCAATAACTGTATTGACTGTATACCAAACATCCCAACTGGGCATAATTAAGAGATAGACTTATTTTTTAATGGAACTAGTAGCTTCACACAGTACTGGGACAAGGTATTTTGGTGTGCTAGGCAAATAATGTATTTAGTGCCATGCCTTGGAAAATTCAGCCCACTCCATACCTCCTTATCCCCCTTTTCTGCCTGGAATGAAGTGTTCCCCTAAGTGGTGGCCTACCCTTCTTCCTGGCTCTGGCTTCACACATACCTGGCACATTACCTGGACAATCCAGTTGGGGAAAAAAAGTCCCTGCGATGTTGCCTTTTAAACAAACAGCAATGCAGACTATGTGACACAGTGTGCTACATCAAAATGCCATGTGTAAAGTTGTGAGGGTATGTTCACACAGCCGATTTGTGGCACTGAAAATTCCAGTGCTGAATCAGCGTGGAGTCCACACCTAAAATCCATGGTAGTAAGTGTGGATTTTGGACGTGGGTTAGACTCTGATTTTTAGCGCAAGATTTCCAGCCTCCTATAGACTTTAATATGAGGTAAGGATTCAGTGCAGAATCCACCTCCAAGAATTGAATTGTCCATTCTTTTTCAGAGCGGAAAAGAAATCAGCATCAAGGAAAATTAGCACAAAGGCACAGATTTTCCATAAAACGGAATGTAAGGCAGATTGCAGTCAGATTAGTATGCTGGTTCTGAGGCCGAAAAATTCTGGAAATTGGTTAAATTACCAAGAAAAAGCTACAAAAAGGCTTTGATTATAGGGGTTGTCCTCTAAAAAAAATTACATTGAAATGGAGCCAGAGTGGCCAAAAAAATAAAAAAAATAACAATACTTACCTATCCCCGGGAGCTGATGCTCTAAGTACCCCCAGCGATCTGCTCCTCTTCACTTCCAGTTTTTTTATTTTTTTTTACCACTCTGGTCCCATTCATTCCCTCTAGGCAAAACCGTTTTGTAGTGTTGTTCATGGTAATTTAACTTATTTCCTGAATTTTCTACATTACAGTATATATTTTATATATAAAAATGTAAGAAAACATCAAGATCAATTCAGTCAGCAAGAGTTAATATTATATCAGAGATCTCTAGGGCTTCAGCTGGATTTGAGTGTGCGAATATTTGCAAATACACTTTAATGTTAATATATTCAATTCACACGGCCCCGTCAGATTTACTTGGTGTAGGCACAACTAATATTTGCAGAGTAAAAATAATTTTTAATTTACTCCTTGTGTTGACATCAGCAAACTTAAGACAAGCTTTGAATTTTTCATGGTGTCGCCTACTTTCCAGTTCTACTTCTGTTTTTAATAGTCTAAGAGCTGACAGTGTGTATGAAATTGTCTTACAGCACTGTATAAATGTGTCCCGGTCTACATTAAAAGTAGTCTCAGCCATTACACTTTGAGACTGGTATGGATTGGTATGACAGTTTTGTGCCAAACTTTTGCGGCATTTTTGCCATATTTTATGACTCTGGCACGACACGACCCACATCTTTGGCACATGTATTAAAGGGGTTTTCGGCGTTCTGGCGGCGTGGCGCGCCTCACTTGTAATATTAGACACATTTATGAAAGTGGGTCAGCAAAACTAGGCGCATTACTCCTGGAACAGGCAGACCTATTTCAATGTGGTCTGCCTGAGCCTGAGGAGTCGAAGTGGAGCTAGATTTGCTGTTAGGGAAAAAATGGCCAATATTTCTCAACTTACATCAGTACAATAATAAAAAGTAATTTATGATAATCATCAAACCATAAAAAATAGGTCCCGGTATTCACCAGAACCCGCCGCAAGCGATGGATTGCTGGGCGAGTCAAACCAAAGTCGCTCCCTGACAGACTTGCATGCGAAGGCACCAGGTTAGCGTGGTAAAAATCGTATAGGCAGACTCGTAGTCCGGGGACAGCAGGAAGGTCAGGACAAGTGCTATAATGTCGTGTAAGGACAAGCAAGAAGTCTAGGGCAGAGCAAATTCGTGTCGAGGACGGAGCAAATGACGTACACGTAATCAATAAGACTTCGGATGCTTTCTCATAGTGGATCCTCTGAACCACCGCAAGCAATGGTGTAAGCCACGCCAGGGAGCGGAATCTAAGTAGGTCCCGGTATTCACCAGAACCCGCCGCAAAGCGGGATGGACTTGCTGTGGCGGGAGTCTACCAGGTCGCTCCCCCTGACATGACTTGCTTGCGAAGGCAGCCGAGGTTTAGCGTGGTACAAAATCGTAAGGCAGACTCGTAGTCGGGGACAGGCAGGAAGGTCAGGACAGGTGGCTATGGTTCGTGGTCAAGGACAAGCAAGAAGGTCTGGGCAGGCAGCAAGATTCGTGGTCGAGGGACGGAGGCAAATGGTACGGTACACAGTAATCAGAATAAGACTTCGGGAATGCTTTCTCAATAGGCTAATGGCACTAAAGATCTGGCAAGCGGAACAGGAAACATCAGGCTAAAATAGGGGCAGCGACCGGCAATACCCAATTACTGGTGCGCTGCCCCTCTAAATTCAACAGAGCCGGCACGCGGGTGCCCTAGGGAGCGGGGGCACGCATGCCGGGAGACGGAAGCTGCAGCAGGTGCGTGGTCAGGTAAGCAGGCAAATGGCTGGCCGGAGATACTAGCGTGGCCGCGGTCCGATATGCGGGTCACCGTGCCGCTCACCAACGGGACAGGGGTGCACCTGCGACCCGGGGTGAGGGTTGCAGGGGCACCCGTGACACTATAAATCTATACTAAAGCTATGAATGTGTAGTTTCATACAGTTGTAGTGCAACACGCCTCCAGCACACCCCTCAATATCTGACACATTACAAATTGCCGCAGGTGCTTTGTAATGCGCCTGATATTGGAGCGCCCTGGTTAAAAATGGAGCGAATGGGGCTGCGCTCAAACATGTAGCCCCTTCTTCTCAACAAATAGGGCCACATGTATGAAAATTGAGATCGGGGGGTGTGCTGGAGGCATGTCACACTACAACTGTACCAAGCTACACATTTATAGCTTTAGTACGGTACATCCAGGCCAATTACTGCTGGAATAGGTAAACCACTTTAAAAGTGGTCTACCTGAGCCTGACATGTCGCTTTGTGGCTAGAAAGTGCTAAATCTATGACCGTCAGTAGAACAGTTTCATAGATTCAGGCGCATTCTATGCTACAAATGAGGGTAAAAAATAGCGCCTGAGCACCAAAAATCATACATGTCACCCAAGGTGTTTATGTGTGTATTGTGCAGTGCTCACCATTCAGATGTGGTCTACGAAGAATTTTTTAGCTAGCATGTTTCAAGGGTTAATAAATAATTACATTTCTCGCAGTGAAAGAAGAAATGTCCAAAAAATTAAGTTTAACTGGTACAAAATAATAATCCAGAAATAGCGTTATTATAGAAGGATATTAGGGGGAATGTCAGATTTGAACATATCAAAAAATAATAAAAATTGTTTTTGTTCTCTTACCTTGAAAGATGCAAGTACATGACTGTAGCTGTATAGTTTTAGTATTAATTAACTGGCCTATTCTGTCATCATCTAGAGCCACAAAAAATACAGTAAAAATCAGTTTCTGCCGTCACTTCTCTACTCACTGGCTGATTCCCAGCGCACAGACAGCTAAAGGCCTATGTTCTGAGCCCCCTTCCACTAGACTAACCACAGTTTAAATCTCATATTTATAAGGTATAATGACTATAAAAACATGTAATTCTGTTATGTCTGGGAAACATTCAGACATAGGGTGATATGTATGAAACTTGGCGCCTCAACACCATTTCTGACAGCTTTTTTCTATATCACAAGGCATTATGGGAAAGGGTCTGAGAAGCCCACAGCGCCCTCTATTGGATGTAACAAATCCTCAATTTGCTTTTGACCTACTAGGTCTTGAGAAAGCAAAAAGGATTTGTTACATCCAACAGAGGGCGCTGTGGGCTTCTCAGCCCTTTTCCCATAATGCCTTGTGATATGCAGATGCTTAGTAGAGTGCGAAAAGGCAAACCAAATCTCTACACGCCGTTCGTTCGGTGCTCTCCTTAAGGAGAGATATTCCCCTTCCTGAGCTTTTTTTTTAGTGCACAATGCACCAATGAAATTAATATTTAAAGTTGGCTGTATTGGTGCCTCTAATTGGCATGCCAGGTTTCGATAGTAATGCACCAAACATTTATAGAAACAAATACCAGAATTCGATAGTGGCTGCTAAAACAGTTCATTGAGTTGATTTTCAAATTTAAAATGTTTTATGTTAAAACTAAAATTTTGTGTAGATTCTCCTATTTTTATATATATAAAATCTTACAGAATACTGTTTTTTAATACTTTTATATAGTATGTTAATTTGTGTTAAGAAAAACGTAGGTCAGTGGGTCAGCCGCCACACCACAGGTCTTGCTGAGAATTGTGGTGTAACATGAAACTACCATAGTTTCTATTCACTGATATGCTATTCTAACATCTTTTCTTTTATTTCTAGCCTGCTGTGATGTGTTTGTATTCACTTAAAATGCTATGCTAGCTCCTTAAATACACGATTGCAAACAGGATTTATGGTAGATACTTTATTGGTTTAATTAATTTATATTATTTAATTTAAAATTAATTTTAGATTATATTAATTGTAAATACATTTTATAGGAGATCATTTTATATTTTTCGATCTCCACATCTCTGGCGCATTACAAAATGTCTGGTCTGCCACACAGTGCACCAAACATGCCTGAATGAGGCGCCATACATAGGGCAAAAAGGCAGAATGCTCACATTTCTCGTCAGACCAGTGAAAATGACCTGATCATACATGTTGCCCATAGTCTTAATGTCATGGAGGCACTGCAATGATCTTCACAAAGCAAATATCCCCTTTAACCCATTACCAACATAGGACGTATAGATATGTCCTGATGCCGGTAAGCGGCTTTGTAGCTGGATCGCTACACAGCCACCGGGTGTTAGCGGCTAATTGCATCTAACACCTGGCAGTTACAGTGCGCGGGGTTGGGAGGGGGAAGGTAGACGCCGCAGCAAAGATGGCCACGACATCTAAATCAATGCGGTGAAATCGCTGAGTCCTGATCACATACAATGGCAGCAGGTAGTCTTGTGAAGGCATCCATCACCGCCATGTTTTGAATTTCCCCACTTCCGGCCCCAGGCAGGAAGTGGGGAAACCGCCATCTTTGTACACCCTAATCCATTGTATATGTAATGCATTAGGCTGTATAAATGATTGTGCCCCCTAGTGGTGAAGCTCCCGATGGAGACTAAAATTTAAAGTAAAAAAAAAAGTTTTAAAGTGTAACAAAATTTAAGTATAATTTTATGTCCTATAAGAATTGGAATAAAACTGATCAAAAAAAGTCACATGCATTCCAAATTGCTAACACTAAAAAGTAAACTTTAGCCTGAAAAAATGCACCCTCACTCACGTCCATAGGTGTTAGTACAAAAAGTTATTGGTCGCACAACATGGCGCCACGGTGCAAATTTCAAGAGTAGAATATGTTTGGAATTTGTTTACGGTACCAAAACATGACGGAAACCGTACATGTTTGGTATTGCCGGATGCGTATCAACCTGTAGAATGCAGAAAACACATCACTTTTATTGAAGAATGGATAATGTAAAAAAAAAAAAAAACTCCCGCAAACATGGTGCAAGTACGTTTTGTTCACATTTTCCCACTTAGAATTTTTGGGCCGTTCCCCAGTATATTCTATGGTACTATGAATAACATCATTAGAAATTACATCTTGTCTCGCAAATAAAAGCCCTCATATGTCTATGTAGGTGGAAAATTAAAAAAAGTTATGGCTTTAAGAAGGCAAGGAAAAAAATTTAGAGCAATATTATCCATCAGGAAGGGGTTAATCAGTCTCTCTTCTATCTTCCTCTTTCTTTTGCCGACACATCAGATACTAGACACTAGAAATAGCGGAGTGTATAATACGACAGTATGAATGAAACATTTGGGCACTTAGGGAGAAATATATGAAAGAAGACGCTTCAAAGTGAATTATCGCGTCTCGTTTTCAGTGTGTAATGCATCTGAATGTATGAAAGTGTTCTTTGTGCAATTCAAAATGGTGCCTAAAGTTAATCGCGCCTCGTCTGTCTGTTTGGCACATTATGGAATTTAGGTGCTTTAGTAATGCGCCTAACATGTATAAAGGCTATAGAACATGTATAAAGGCTGGAAATAAAAAAAAAGTCATTAGAATAGCATGTCAGTGAATAGAAACTATGGTAGTGATCTTGCTTGGTGGACCCCAAGTCCCAGCAATACCACTAGTGTGCTGGCTCTTGCTGTATGTATAAATAAATGTATGAATTAATTTCAAATTAAATGTAGTTTAAATTAAAAATGTAAAAATCTGAACAACTTCATCAATGAATTAATCAATGATTCTATTCATTTTAAATATATTTTATAGGAGATATTTTTATATTTTTTGGATATTATATATTTTAATATTAATTTTTTATGATAATTTTTTTTGCTAAATTTAAATAATTACATTTTATATGGTTTGATAATTATCATAAATTTCTTTTTTATTATTGTACTGGTGTAAGTTGAGAAATAAGGGACATTTTTGCCCCTTACAGCAAATCTAGCTCCACTTCGACTCCTCGGGCTCAGGCAGACCACATTAAAATAGGACTTCCTGTTCGAGCAGTAATTCGCCTAGTTTTGCTGAACCACATTCATATATGTGTCCGATATTACGAGTGTGGTGCGACACTCACCCAGAACGGCCCCTCATGTTAGGCGTTTTTAAAAAGGGGTTGATCTGCAACAATGACCTAACACATTATGCATCACAGCCCACTCACGTTTGGCGCATTTAACGCCAGAAATGTGTGACAACCCCTTCCATACATGTCTCTCATAGAGTGTTATGCACCAAACTTTAGTGCATTCCTGGCACATTCGAAAGTGTTGTCTCTAATGCAGACTGCTCCAAGTTTGGCCATACGACTTTTCATACATCTATAGAATATATTTTCGGCGAAAGATACGCCCAGAAAATGGCGCAGACGCGTTCATACATGTCGCCACAATTTCTATGTAATTTATCAGATGTTGATGGAGAAGCCAAAATTGCCTCCTCAAAAACCTGTGCAGCTGCATAGGCAACAAAAATGATACTTAAAAGGGCACAAAAAATACATTTTCTTACACACAGTGAAGTCACATTATTATGACCACTTATTCCGTCAGCGTGTAGCTTATGAAGGAATTTTAGTGTTGTGTATAGGGTGTGTGATAGACTGTCTGCACACATATACCTCATTGCTATTATGAGTAACAGTGGCAATTTATCAAAGTTTCATAAAGGGGTTATTGGCTTTCAGGCCAATGTTCACAGTTTAAAAAAAAAAAAAAAAACTGTGCAGTTTCCTTCTCCATTATGGCACCCAGACACCCAGCTATTTATCCTACAGTGAATAAACTCCCCCTACAGTCGTCATGTAAAAAAAACCTAGAAAATTTCACAAAAGTCCTAAAGAGGTTTTTCTCACTACATTATCCCTACCTCTCCTGTTTTTTTGGTTTCACTTTGAATTCAGGGCGTGGTTCTGCCTTCAAAAGTGCAGGAAAAACCCCTCCTAACGCCGAGCGGGAGGGTGACGGAAACCACTTTTTCTCTTGAGAACGGGGGGATTTAACCGTAAAACGCCGTTTTGGCCCCTACTGCGGGCAAATTTTGGCCGCAGTACCCAAATGCGCCAAAAATAAAGTGTAACGGCCCTTTAGAAGTCTTCAAAGCAGAAAAAATTAGTTTTAAAGTCCCCAAAAAAAAGTTTTTTAAGTAACCTTTCCTTTTTCTAAATTTTAAAGTTACAATTGAGTTTTAATCCCCACAAGGATTCAACAATATATTACTTACTTGAAACATTTTTTGAAAAAAAACAACGAAAAAGCTTTTTTGGTAAAACCCATTTAAAAATTAGCCAAAAATGAAACCAAAACTGCGCTAGTGAAAGCCCAAAACCCCCTAATTCTGGTAAAAAAAAAGGGGATGGTCGACGTCCTTTTGCAATTTAAAAAAATGAAAATTGGTTTTAATTTTTTTTTCCCGTCCCACATTAAGGAAAATATTTAGGTATTTTGAAAAACTGGAAACTATAACCCATTTTTTAGGATTAGGGAAGAAAACCCCCAAAAGAAAACCCTTATTTTTTTTAATTGTTAATTAGAAAAAATTTGTGCTTTCCCTATTCAAGGATAACCTTGGGGAAAATGGAAAAAAACCGTCATTTTTTTCCCTATCGAATAAAAAATTTTTATAGGGGGGGAACAGTGACTCTGGGTTAATATACGCTATGTACAAAGCAGAGCAAATTCTAAAAACAGAAAGTAAAAGTACAAGTTTTGGCGTACAACAGTTCATTCATCTATAGAACAGGGCTACGACAGTTGCTTGGCTCAAAGCACAGAAAAACAATGGTGCAGCCCCATTCATACATTTCAGCATATTTACAAAATAACCACTTTTGTAGAAATCCTAAAGTAAACATCCATTTGATTGCTTCCATTTTGGCTGGTATATCGATAAGAGGTGGGGCTTGACAAAGGGGTGTAGCTTAACATTCTTTGTCTTCTATTGCTAATATTGCTGATAGAGAAGGGCCTTGCCGGAGCCAGTTATCTTACATCAGACAAGCTATGAAAAGAGCTGGAAATGGCTGATTTTTTGACACAGAAAATTCTCATTACCTCCTTTTTTCTGATTGCAGAAACAACAAAATATGATTAATGGAAAGGAGAAGACTATGGGTGAATTGGTGGCTTTGTTTCATTTCTGTATTTTGTATGCCCAGGGTGACGTCAGAAAAGAGGCAGCGCCACACCAGTTCTAAACACATTAAATGAGTGTATAGTGCGCCTAAATACATGAACTATGAAGTCATAAATCTAGCGTGTGGTATGTCTTGAATAGCATAGCATATTTTCGTTGCATAACTTAGGTGCATAGCATATTTTAGGCCCATAACCTAGGCACCTAACTAGCATATTTTAGGTGCATAACTTCAGCGCATTCAAATGTGTTGTGCCTGGTGCAAACTGCACCTAGTTTTGGTGTACAACTGTTTATACATATGCAGAATAAGCCTATGATAGTTTATTAGGGGCAAAATACACCAAAAAGATGACGAAGCCCAATTCTTACAGGTCACCCCTAGAATTCTGAAATTATTTATTTGTTCATTTCCAATATTACTTGGTTTCCCCTAAAAAACTGTTGGAGGAAAATATTCACTAAAATACAATTTCATTACAAATTTTGTGTAAAGTATTCTCTACTAGGTTTACTTTTAGCAGCATTGATTACCACAGCTAGGATAATCCAAAAACCACATGAAATGGGGTTCTTCTAAACTGTTTTTCCTCAGCCCCGAGGCCCGATTTGAACCCTGACCAAGGATGACATTTCCATGGAGTTGGCATGTTCTTCCTGTGTTTGGGTGGGTTTCTGGAAGGTTCTTCAGCTTTTTTCTAAATGCCAAAAATCATACTGATAGCTTCCTATTAATTTGAGTATAGTGTTCGTCAGGTGGAGAAATTAAGTGATGAGCCCCATTAGGGACAGTGACTAATGTGAATAAATACAGATGTTGACCTTTAAAAACAAAAAAATAAATAGACCATAACTAAACAGCTTTTTAAAGGGGGTCTCATCTCACACTTGATGGAAAATTTAAAAGGATATGCAAAACAAAATTTTTCGAGATGTGTTCAAACCCCTGGGAAAAAACATTTATCTCAAATAAATACAATGCAATTCAAACATAACATATTTCAATATTACTACATATTATTTTGTTAACCCTTTGTAAATGTTTTACTATTTGTCATGTTCATATCACATTTAACAATGGGAAAGCATTTTGAGAGGAATATCATGTCGTGCAGAAAATAAAGATTTCCAAAAACGTGTTCTACATCTGATGTAAAACTATGATGACAAGCACAGTGACAGAACCACAAGTCTTGTCATTCAGGTGGAAATCATCTCCTCCAATGATGAATTAATCTATGCAATCTCTATAATCCACAAATACAACTGCAGTGGGTGAATTGTTTTAGAATTGCTACAATCAAATGTGAGAGCTTCACACTGGTCCTGAAAAAAAAGAAAAAAAAAGAATTTAAGCATACAGTATATACAGTAAAATATGTCAGTGATCATTTAAAGCAGTGACAGGAGCATTGATGCATTCAGTGAATGGAACATTTACAGTAGATATACAGTAGGAATGCGAACTAGTAATATTAGGATCCCAAGTGTTTCTATACTCTGGAGCCACTTCTAGTATTGTTAGGCCTGGTTCACATCTGCATCGGAAGGCCCGGGGGGGATCTGTTACATGATGGACACCAACTGTGCTTGACAGAACCTACTGACTACAGTGAGGTCCATTGGGTTTTCATTTTGGTAATCGTCATTTTTTCCAGAAAAAAAACACACCCATGGGGAAACAAATTTTTTTTCCCCCCCCCCCCTGCGCCGAAGGGGAACTTTCAGTGCAAAAATGTAAACCCCGGGCCTTTTTTGGGAAAGGGTAACATTTTTCTTTTAAAAAGGGTTTTTAAATAGCCCAATGGGTTAATGTTATCTCCCACTCTAAAATTCCTTTGTAAAAAACTTTCTGGATATTTTAAAAAAAAAACAAAACTAAACTCATAAACACAATAAAAACCCAAACAGCCCACACCCCACCTCTACCTCCAAAAAATTTGATTAAAAGGGAAAAAAAAACATGTCCAGGCATGTAGGGCCAAAATAAAGTTTACAGTTGGTACTTTCCCAGAGTATACATTTTCAGTTTAAAACCATGCAACAATGGGGAAGAATTTTTAAGATGCAACCCAAAAATTTCGGGAAATTAAATTTTGGAAATGAAAAATAAATCAGAGGACACCACAGCAAACTGATACAAAATGAACAGGTTTTGAGGAGGAAGATGATGTGGAGAAAATCAACCGGAAGACACAGACATTTTCTGATCATCGGGATGAGAGGTCAAAGGGCTGAAGTTTGCCCCCCTAAAAAGTTTCAAACCCAAAAGTGGCAAGATCATTTGGAGCCAGTACTAATCCAATGTACATGGCAGGGCAATGCTGCAAATTCAAAAAAAATGCCCCCGGGTAATCAAAAAGGTTTGCTGTGACAAGAGAAAAGTGACATAAAGGGACTGTTTTAAACCCTTTTATGCCTTTTGCAAAAAAAAATTAAATTATTGCTATGACAAACTTTAAAGGGAAAAAAAGGGCCCAAAGGCAACAGGGGAAAATTACCTTCAGATGATGCCCCGGATGCCTACATTGGTGTTCTTCTCCATGCGGGATTTTAAAAAAACCTTTGCAAAAAGGCCCACTGATAGTCTCTGGGAAAACATCGACGGGCCAAAATTTTTTTTCCGGGCAACAATGTCTCATTCAAAAGTTTCCAAATGATATCAAGAGTCCTCAGATTTACAACAAACCCCAGAAACAAAATCTGAAAAAACTTGCCCCCATCAGGGATTTTTTGGGAAAAAAGGGGTGTACTCCTTCCACTGATGTTCAACCCCAGGGCCAGGGGTTTACAGAAAAAACAAAACGGTTTTTCTCCCTTTCCCCCGGAAAATCCCCCCTTCTGGCAATACATGCCAAGAAAGCCAGGCAAATACGGCAAAAAAAATTTTCGCAGCCTGTGAGCAAAAACCCTACTTTTGGAAATTGGAATCTCCCGTTTTACACAGCAAGTTTTCAAGCGGTCATCGCTGAAAAAAACCAAGGAAAAATTGATACTGCAGGGTCACAAAAACATTACTTGTGAAAATTTTTTTTTAAAACCAGCTAGACCTTGGGCAAGAACCTCAAGGAAAAACACCAAAGGGGGGCAAAAGTGAAAAAAAAAAAAACCTGAAACTGCCCCGGCCCAATTGTTTTCCCGATTTAAGGGCAGGGCCCACTTTGCCAAAGTTTTTTTTTTTACAGACAAACCCCCACTGCTGTTTCAAAATGCCCCCCCAAAAAAACGACAGAATGTTGGGACTGAAAGTCCACACTCCCCACAAAATGCAGCTGTTCCCCAGGAAAAATGACAAAAAAAACCCAGAATCATCCTGGGAAAAAAAAAAACAAAGGAGGAGTCGACAATTGGGGGGCAAGCTGGGCTGCCACCTTTCACTTTACCAGCGAATGACTAGGAGAAAGGCCAAAGGGTTTTAAATTTTTCCAAAATCCTTGAATGTCAGATACAATGCATTTGTGTTGTTTGGGCCCCCCAAATTTCCCCAAAGGGTGGAATTCAAAGAAAAAAAAAAAAGCGGGGGATGTTTCTTGAGGAAACCCAGGAAAATCCCTTGTCCCAAAAAGGGGCACAATTTACCCCAAAAAAAAATGGGGGCCCCGAGACCCAGCTGCTGCAGCCCTTTGGGCCGACAACTCCAGGCTCAAAAAGGGGGCTTTTGCCCACACCCACAGCAACAAAAAAAGAAACATCATCACCAATCCTCCTAACCAGCCCTTTTCCCCCAACAACAATCACAACAGCCCCAACCCCATGCACCAAACCCGATTCTAAAAGAAAGAGGTTTTCAGGGCTGCCCTAACAATAAGGACAGAAAAACAAACACATGTGCCCTTTTCCTTTCAAAAAATACCTCTGCAAAAAACACACAAAAATGTCACTTTTTTGCCAAACATTTATCTAAAAAAACTAATGCATCTAAAAAATAGTACTTGAATTCTGTTGATTTGATTTGCTTGATTGATTGTCCCTTTTGTTTGTTTGGGCCTAGAAAAGGGATTTTAAAGATTTATTGCTATTAAAGTTAAAAATTATTTTCATCTTTTATTTTTATTAAAGTTTTATAAAAAAAAAAAAAAAAAGTTTTTTTTTCCTTTTTCATAAAGTATTAGATATGGGTCAAAATTGACCCCTAACACCATAGATGTTTTCTGAGTTTTAAAAATATAAAATATTAATATTTATATTTTTTTTTTCATTTAAGAAAAAGTGTTTCTAAAACCCTCAGTAATAGTCCCGGTAAAAAAACAAACTTTTTTTAAAATTTATATTATTTTCTTTAGGGGTTTTTTGGGCAATATTTTTATAAAAAGAAAAAAGAAAGGGGAAATCTCAAATGAAAGGCCCAGGGGGCCACAAAAAAAATATTAAAAACAATCCTTCCTGGAGGGAAAAAACCCAAAAAGGGTAACTAAGAGGTAAAAACAAATTGGATCAAAAATAATTTTTTTGGGGTATCCTGGGGTGATTTAAGACACGGGTAAAAAACCGCCCCTTAACATAAGAAAGAGAACGAAAGCAACACTAAGGAAGGTTAAGTAATCTGTTATACTCTATACATGGGTTGTAGTAAAAATGTATGATTCACCTCTGCAGATTTTGATTTTGTTGATTGTTTCTGTGCATTTCTAATCAGAGACAAAACAACCTTAAAGTTTGTCTCTAAAGGGTTTTCCAAGACTTTGGAAAACCTCCCTATCATCTCTCACTGTGGTAAAATAGAATATTGACCCATACTTACCTCTCCCAACACCACCAGTCCAGCTCTGCCAGAGCTCACAGTTTTACACCATCTTTGGCGCATTCAAAGTGTTGGATACGCTGTTTTTAACATCTATAGCAGGGCTCATAGTTTTTTGGCTCAAATAGTGGAAAATCCCGCCCCTGTTCATACTTTCCTCAAAACTTTTTATCGCCAACCCAAAGCAGACAACAAGCAATGTTTTGGGGGGATGTCTTCATTTACCTTTCCATACAGGTTAAAAGCCAATCAATGTGGTGAGAAAACTTCTTTAACAAGGGTTGTCGGACAATCCCTTTAACTTATGTATTTTTTACTGGATGTCATCAAATAATATAGTGTGCTATTATGCCGTTCCATACTTTTTTATTTTGCAATATACAAACACATACTGATATATGTGGGCAAAAAAAATGTATGTTTGCCATTTTGCAGGCTACTTAACTACAGACATACCTATTGTGCATATAAGGAGCTTTCCTGGCATGCCAAACATTCATCACAAACCTGATGTGAACCTAGGGTAAAGCTTAATCCATATTTTAAATCACATCATGTAAAATTTTCAAATGTGGTTTTTACATCTTGCATGTACTGTAAGGAAGATGTGCATGTACCAACTCGCAATCTGTAAAGAAAGCTCATTCCATACACTACCTTCTGGGAACACAGCCACTCACTGCTAGCATGTAAAAACCATACTGCATTTCAAAATGTAGGGAGCTTAAGATGCTCCCTATGTAGAGTTTTGTGGAGTCTGTTTTCTAGCTGTGGCTATTTTCAAGGTTGTCACTGTTCGGAAATGTAGGGAGCTAGAAGCCTAACCCGCGGCTTGCCTAGCAAGGTAAGCAGTCTTGGCCCCGTTCACACGGTGATTTTTGCCCCGATTTGGGCGCGGGTTCAGCACGGTTTTTCCGCGGCCAAAAAACCCCGTCCAAAACCTCGCCAAACTCGCCTTTCGCCGGTTTTTAGCGCATCACGGCGGGTGTTTGCGGTTTGGGGGAGTTTTTTGGTGAGGTTTTTCCCCCATTTAAATTTACAGGGGAAAAACCGCACTGGAATCGCGGCCCAAACCGCACCAACCGGCCGAAACCCCGGGCAAACCTGCGCGACACTGGACACCGCCGCGCTGAAGATCGCTGTCAGAATGGCGGAGACTTCTCAAACATGGCGGGGGGGAAACCGCGGGGAAAAGCCGTGGCCAAAAACCCCCGGCGTGAATGCAACGCGGTTTTTTCCCTAGGAAACCATGTAAGAACCGGGGCATTTTGGGGGCCGGGTTTGGCGGGGTTTTTGGCCGCGGGAAACATAGAAATACACTAGTTAAAAAAAAGGGGAAATGGGCAATCCTTTTAAGACACATGTAATCGACCACAGCTCTTACTACTTTAAAATTTTAAATTTAAAATGCTTGCCCTAGAGTGTAAAATGAAAGTTGTAAGTAAACAAATATCAATACAAAAAGACAGCAAAAAAGAAAGCAGATGCAATAAAAGTAAAAATGTTTAAAAATAAAAACGCTTAAAAAGGCAGATTTGTGGCGTGAAAAGCTTTATTATACAACAACCCATAACAACTTTTTTTATGGCGTTCAAGTGCTAAAAAAGGACTTCATCTTCCACAAAACTTAAAATTTTTCTTAATATTAATAGTGTGCATACCTAAAATTGTTACCTAAAAAAAAAATTCCCCGTATTTATGTATAAAAAAAAAAACCCTAAAGATTAATAAACTGAACACAAAATAATTAGAATTATCATCTTTTTTAGATATATTCCCAGTTTAGGTTAAAAAAAAAAGAAAACCCAACATTAAAAACTTTACTTGCAAAAAAACGCATGTGTTTTTCCAGGTTTCTTTTTAACAGATATTTGGAATATCATCTGATACAAAATATTTCACATGCTCACTGCAATGTGCAAGTGGCCATGGACTTTTTTTAAAAATATGCTTTGAATACGGTAGATAGTTTTTACCTTTTTTCGGATAGAAACAGATATATGAAATACTAAAAAAGATAGGCTTAAGTATGAATGTGCGATGCAAATACTTTTTATTATGCCATTTGTGTTTCTCTATTCTGTCCAGGTTTTATTCTGTATTGTATTCTGAGTTGTCCAAATTTGTTTAATTCTTTTTTAAAGGGGGGTTTCACTTTTCCTTTCTGTTTAAAAATTTTGCCTAAAAGGGATGATAAAAAAGGCAAAATATAATGTTGTGAATATTAAAACACCGTAACAAATTTTTTAAAAATTGAACCATTACTTTGAAAAGAGCAAAGTGGGAGATGTTGCTTATTTGAAAAGCATTTTTAAATTAAGCTAGTTTATATGGCATTTTCTCTTTCACACAGGCTTCTTACAACTCTTTTAAATATTACAAAATTTAAAAAATGGCATTAAAAGTTTTTGTATCAAATGTTAGGAAAAATGCTTAAAATTTATGTTTTTTCTTTCTTTCTCCAATTGTTTTAAAATGCTAAAAAAAAAAGCAATTTATGTATGAATAAGCTCTATAATAAATACTTCAAATACTTCTAGGGTCTGTCTATACAACAAGTTTTTTCCCAGGGGTTTTTTGACGTGGATTTGGTTTTCAAAAACCAATTAAAACCACCCCCATAACCTAAAGTAAATCAATTTAAGTTCCATGACTCGAATCTTCTTGAGGTTGGATTTCAAAACCACCGTTTTAAAAAAAAAAAAAAAAACTTGGAACCTTCAATAATCCGACATATTTCAAATCAGAAAATGCATCACAAACATCTCTGTGTCGGATCCGCATCCAAAACGTCATCGAGATGAACGGTTAGATACAAGGACTTTGTATCTATATTTGTAAGTCCAATAGTGTTCTAGGTAAATAGCTCAAAATTAAAGGGGAGGACAAGGTATTTTTGGGGTTGGAAAAGCCAAGTGGACGCTCATTCATTGTTTAACTTGTGATACATTGGGGATATACACAGTGTCGAACTATGGGTCCTAGGGCCCACCAAGGAGTTGATCCTGGGGCCCCTCCCTACAGCTACTGAACATGAAAATATTACCTGTTAATTTTTAGGCCTCTCGGACATAAATGTATGCATTTTTTTCCACATAATACAGTGGCAAAACAAAATGTATTTTGCAGTACCCAATACCAAGTGAGTGACATGACTGTCTCACACGTGTCTCTCACACTCGTTGTCTTACCAGCTGCCTGTTTCAGATGTGTCGTTTACACACTGTCTGTCCCAATGGCGTCTTACAAAACGTCGTCACCAAACAAAAAACAGCCGATGGGCCCCCGCTCTGGTTGGTCCCCGCTGTAACATAGGGCCCAGCCACCACATCCTTCCTCAGAACCTACGAGTGTTCAGAGGCAGGGCTCTGGAATTGAGGGCTTATGTCCTCGATTCCTGGGATTGCATGGTCCTAGCTGCTGCTGCTCTGCTCCGCTATTCAACGTGGCAGGCTAAAGCCTTAAGATTAGTGGTGACATAGGCAGAGCAATGACATCATATCATCATGCTGCCTATGCCGTGCATCACTAGAAGCCAGCCTGCCATTTGTGTAAGTAATGTGGCCCAACCTACCTACATCCTACCTAACTACCACGCCACCTAATGGGCTCCTACCTACATCACCCACCTGGCCAAACTGCCCTACAGCCTACCTACATGGGCGCCTACCACCTACACTTCAAGTGAAACCAACTACCTCAGCCAATTGGGACCCCCACTTACTACACCACCAACTGGGACACAAACTACCTACAGCCTACCTAATAGAGGCCCACCCACCAGCTACCTACAGCCTACATAACTGTGGCCCACCAACACCTACCTACAGCCAACTAAATAGAGCCCCCCATCACATCGTGAAACCGAAATTTTACATCACTAATTTTAAAAAAAAAAAAATTTATGTTTTTTTTACTACTGACATAAAATCAAATAACCCTTATCTGTTTAGGTCGATTAAGATTACCAAAAAAATTTAATTAGAAAATCCAGAATAAATCAAAGGGGGATTTTTAAGGCATTTTTTCTACTTTTTGCAAAATAAAAGTTTGCTACATCCATTTATATTTGGGAGCATTGCCCCTTAAACTTTGGGTCAAAAACGTTTTTTGGGTATCCTTTTACAAGCTTTCACAATAGTTGGTAGGAATTTTGGCCCCCTTCCTCCTGACAGAAGGTGAACTGGCCCTGTTTGAGGTTTCCTTCCCACCCGCCTTTTCAGTTTTGCCCCTAAATTTTCAATAGGATTGAGATCGGGCTTTGTGATGGGCCCAATTTTAAAACATGACTTGGATATTCTTAAGCCACTTTGTAACCAGTTTAGCATTATGCTTTGGGTCATTGTTTATTTGGAAGCCCATTTCCGACCAAGCTTTAACTTCCTGGCTGATTTCTTGAGATGTTGCTTCCATATTGCCACATAATCTTCTTTCCTCATTATGTCATCTATTATGTGAAGTGCATCAGTCCCTCTTGCAGCAAAACAACCCCACATGATGCTGCCACCCTTGTTTTCACAGTTGGGATGGTGTTATTAGGCTTCCAAGCTCTCCCTTTTTCCTCCAAATGCAAAAATGGTCATTATGGCCAAACAGTTCAGTTTTAGTTTGATCAGACCACAGGACATGTATTCAAAATATAGGTCTTTGTTCCTGTGTGCATTTACAAACATTAATCTGGCTTTTATGTGTTTATTTTGGAGTAATGGCTTCTTCCCTGCAGAGTGCCTTTCAGCCCATGTTGATATAGTACTCGTTTCACTGTGGAAAATGTCACAATCTTATCAGCTTCTGCCAGCATTTTCACAAGGTCTCTTGCTTTTGTTCTTGGGTTCATATGCGCATGTCAGACCAAAGCACATTCATCTCTGAGACACAGAACCCATCTCCTTCCTAAGCAGTAAGATGGCTAGACATTCACATCTTGTTTGTACTTGCATATAATGGTTTGTACAGATGACCGAGGCACCTTCAGGTATCTGGAAATTGCAGCCAAGGGTTATCCAGACCTGTGCAAATGCACAGTTCTCTTCCTGATATCTTGGCTGTTTTCTTTAGACTTTCCCATGATGTTACACACAGAAGCAGTGTGTTTCTGTTATGATTTAAAATACATCCACAGCTGTGTCTCTAATTAACTCAGATGTTGCCAATTAACCTATCAGAAGTTTCCAAAGACATGACATCATCATATGCTCTGTCTCAAATTGTTTAAAGGCATAGTAATCCTAGTGTATATAAACTTTTCACAGAAAGTAATTAAAATGCACTAAAAAATTATCTCTCTCAATATTCTTGCATTTGTCAAGTATAAATGATTTTGGTAATCCTAATTCACCTAAAACAGGTAAGGTTTATTCTGATTTCATGTCAGATAGTGAGATAAAACATGCTTATGTGTCTTCTTATGTAGTGTATATAAACTTCTGGTTTTAACTGTACCTATCTGGGGACCACCTACCTACATGGGGCTCACCAATCACCTATCCACTTGGGGCCTGCCTACTGTACCTACAAGCTACTTATCTAGGGTCCGCTCACCTGCCTACCTACCTTGGCCTACCCACTAACCTGCCTGGTGCTGGCCTACCTAGAGTCTACCAACTTATCCAATGGGGTCAACCTACCTAAATAGGCCCTATTTAGCTACCTGGGGCCTTGCCCATTTACCTACCTACCTAGGGCCTTGCCTACCTACTTATCTGGGGCCTTGCCTAAGTGGCTGGTAATACGATTCTGAGGGGCACAGGCCATAGCCATAGCACAATCTCCAGAGGATTAGTCCTCTTCCCCCCTCCAATCCCTGAGGAGACTGTGCCTCTAAGCTTTGGGCCCAACCCCTCCCCCCCCCCCCCCCTTTTGGAATTTGTACAGAGGTGGGAAATAGGTAAAGAGGGGCCGGACCTCCCTGCCCGCTTACAAGATTTTCACACTCGGGACCAAAACTCTGGAAATATGCTACCGGGCGATCAGGGACATTCACAACCCTCCAGTTTTAAAAGGGGGCCCGAAAAACACTTTCTTCCCGGGGCTGGCCCCCCCAAGTCCCTAACCTATCACACACATCTGTCACTCCCCGCACTTGGGGACTCACGCCCTTATTGAATTGATGTAAGCTGGTGGCAGGTTTATCCATTTTTTATGTAAAACCACCCCCTTTTTTTAAAAATGGCCGGACCATTTAAACTTGGACCTCTTTTCCGTATGTTTCACCCCCACCCCTAATGATTGTAACTCTCACGAGCAGGGCCCTCCCCCTTTGGTCTATTTTAAGTACTTTTAAGTGTAATGACTGTTGTTTCCCCTTTAAAAATTTGTAAAGGCTGCGGAATATTTTTGGCGCTATAGAAATAAAGATTATTTTTAAATTTTTATAATTATTATTTTTAAAGGGTGCGGGAAAGTGAGATAAGATTTTGTGGTTATTTTCAGGCGAGTTGTGGCTGGGAATCGTCATGGCGATTTTGAGGGATGTTGAAAAAAAAGGGAAAAAGAACAGGGAAGAACACTCTCAAGAAAAAAAAAGTCTCATATGACCCGGGAAGTCGGGGTTATTTTTTTTTCATATTGGATCAGTGCTTTTTAAAATTTTCATGTGTTGATGACCTGAGCTGGTGTCTGACCACTTTGTGGACTCTATATGGCGGTGTTGCAGGTTATATTGACTCTTCAATAGTGGCAACATACACTTGTGCCTGACCCTATGATTAGGGGGTTTCACTTTTACTTTCTAGACTGTGTTTATAGTGGGCATGTGGGTTGGTGGGGGGAGGCAGATATTATATTTGGGCTGGGGAGAAAAGGTGGATGTGGAGGGGAATGGGTGGGGTACTTTGCCCCAAATGTTATTTTAGTTACACATGACAAATGTGTGAGACAGATAGATGTGTAAGACAGAATAAATTTAGAAAGATGTAATAGTGACTCCCTTTGGGATTGTGCACTACACAATAAATTTTTTTTGCAAACGTATATGTGGAAAAAAGGATGCTTTTGCCGAGAGGAGGAATATTGTTCATATCAGCACTGGGGTGGGCCCCATGACCACTCCCCCGTTGGGGGCCCCCGGGCCCTCCCCGTCCCACACTGGCCCATCACATGACAAATGGCCTATTCCCGCAAGAAGCAAAAAAACCACTGACACCCCGTGACTCCAAAGACCTTTACTTAAAAACATTCTCTTCTCTCATGATTTTATCCTTTTCCCTTTTCTTCTTCATCTACTCCAGACCACCATGTAAACTTCTCCTGGACACAACTTGTCTCTGCAGAAATTTTCCAACAAACATCTTAAGAGTTCTCACTTTTTCCCGCACTTTTTCCCACCCCAAATTCCCATCTTTTAATATGGACACACGCCATTAAGTAAATAGGTAGTAAAATTGTCCACTTTTAAAAGGGAAATATATAGAGTTTTCCAGTAGAAATAATAGGGTTACTGAGGGAGGTGTGTAGCCCCCGTTGGTAATAAATATACAGTTATGCCCCTGTAGGGAGATTACCTCCCCCCCATAGATAGGTGGGTTATAGCCCCGAGGGGTTTTGGGGTATATAGTCCCCTGTAGGGATAATACCCCATCCTGTAGGGGGGTTTTGGTACATACCCCTT